>LBNU01014026.1:0-11049 GCA_014162995.1 Artemisia annua | reverse complement strand
GTAGGATGTCTTTCTATCTACCAATGAACCTATGCCAATTATACCTCGTTATTCTTGGAGTATTCACCGTCATCGGGCAATCACTTCCATTGTAACTTCACATGAGACCAATTTAGAGGAGACAATCAGTTATGACACTGAGACATTCGAGTCTCAATAGGCTACCTTACATTCTCACTATCACTATCATTTACCATTCTCTAGTCTCACTACTCACTAAATTCATAAGTGGATATTACCAATGACTTTCCTAGAAAGACTTTACATGCCATCTTTGAGAAGAAGTCCTTGACACATTAAGATCATTCGAAACTCAACAGGAATCATGAGATATCACAATTATCACTGACCTAGTTGTCAAGATTCTATCATCTCGAAAGTACTAGCCTACCCGAATTACATGAATCGTTTCGATACGAATGCTCACTAAGCAACACTATAAAGATGAATCCAGCCTTCTAAACCGGACTATAGAACCTTCAAGTGAACATGATCTCACCAATAGGCATTATCCAAATTGGATGTTAGACATCAACGCATACATGTAGACATACCCACCCGACTATTTCATCATTTTTAATGCCTACACCTTTCAATAAATTCCCTCCAAACTAAAATTATTCAAATCATACATCTCGTAAGAAATTATTTCTTAGAAAGTCGTCTGCTTAAAGTTTTAAATTCATTTATTCGGATACAGATTATGAACAAAACACTCAATCTTGAAACAAACTTTGAAAATCAATCACTATGCTACATCACTTATACATATAAGGGTTTTGTAATTGATGACATGGAACATGGAAATATCTTAGTAATGGAGACTAAGCACCTTAAGTGGAGGAAGACTTAATTCCTAACATTCACGATACCTATTCGGCAATTATTTTAAGGTTTTCTTTGGAATCCTAACTAGGTATAAGCATCACCTATCACCTTCAGACCAATGGTCAGAACGAGAGAACGATTCCAACATAGAGAGATATACTTAGATAAGGTATGATTGACTTTGAAAATTGTTGGACTAACCATTTGCCATAAACCGAATTCATTTACAACAATCATTATCACACCATTTGAGAGCACTTTATGGTCAAAGTGCTAATCACTTATTGACGGACCGAAATCGGAAAAAGCCCAATTCACTAGTCCAACACATATTCATGAAACCAGCAAGAAGTGATTATTCGATGAATTACTCATCTTTTAATAGAAGAAATCCAACTCAATGACAAACTTGAACATTGTGGAAGAACCAGTAGAAATCATGGACTGTAAGGTCATACAATGAAACAGAGCCAAATTCTATCAAGAAATTCGCAGGAATTCCCGAAGAAGTCCCGAGTATACTTGGGTACGGGAAGACCAAAAGCGACTCAATTATCCACATCATTTCACCAATACCACTCCAGAGACCAACATGAACTGAATCCAGGGACTGGATTCCTGTTAGGAGGGAAGAATGTCACAATTCTCAATTTCAGGTCACTTTCCCAAGTCTTGAAATTTTCCTATTCACATATTTCAATTCATCATTTCACGTAAACTAGATTTACGGATATTCATTTGACGAAACCGGGCAGGTTAAGTCACATTATCATTCATCATACATTTCATAGACTAGGGTTAGTCTACATTTCATCACGACATCATTTGCATTCTATTCCACTCGTAGATTATATATTTTCAAGTTATACTTATTTATTTATTTGTATATAAATAATAAGACATGTTAATAGTTTTTAACCTAATGTACCAAACAAATTCCACTAGGGCACTAATATATTTTTATATTAGTTATTATTCCACTAAGGTTATAAAACTATATATTATTTATTTTGGAGGACAACCAAATAATAAACCTTTACTTGAACTTATATATATAATAAATTATATTAACAAAGTGATAACTATCAAAATACCTAATGTTTACAAAAATTATATTTTTATAATTTTTACAACTTTATTATATCCCGTATTGTCCCGTTATATTTTATTTTTAATTAACCCGGTACCCAATAACGCTAAAATATCAAAACTATGCACTAAACGGTACCCCGTAAAATCAACATTGTACAAAACCATGACCAATATACCACCTCTATGAGGTGGCCGGCCTAGGAGTGTCCAAGGACACTTGGTGCCTTAGAAACACTTATCAAATCCACTAACTCAATTTACCACTCACATTTTGCATGCTACTAAAAATTAATCAAGAAAAATTGCTCTCTCTTCCTCCTTGCTTCTTCTTGCTCGTTCCATATACAAGACCAAGGGAGACCAAGATTTTTTCAAGAACAACAATATTTACAAGAATTAGTAACCATCTATTACAAGGTTTTGAAATACAAACCTATGGATTAATAGGTTTTTCTTCCTAAAAATTTATAAGCTTCCAAGTAAGTTTACCACATTATTTTCACAAGTTCTACAAAAATTTCCTTACAAGATTTATGTATTTTTGTTGTTTTTGTACTTGCATATAAAAGTCTATACCACAAAACCTAAGTTTACATCATTTTATGTATAAAATGGATTACTTGAGAACCTTTGGAGAAATGGTTGAAGAGATGATATTAGGGAACCCATGACACCCTAATAAGGTGTATGGTAGATTAAGGGATGAGTTGATGTTGTTAGTAGTGGATTTGGACAAGTACAAACTAGGAAAAACTATTTTTGGAATATTATATAAACCTACTGTCCTTAATTTCAAAATTTGGTAAACTCAGTGAGTTTTGGTTAATTTTGGACCCAAGATATAGAAAATACATTCTTAGACGAAACTATGGCCACTTAAATCACTAAAAACGGACTTATAACGAAGGAGATATGCCAAAAACAAAATTACACTAGCCTTATATATTTTCCAGAAAAATAGTTGCTGATGTACGAATTTGTTTGACCAAAAACGAGCCTTAGACCTAGTCAAAACTTAACAAACTATTGAAAATATGTTAGTTCACCTTTTTACCTTTTCGGGGATATAAATAACTTGAGAAACGGCCTTATAACGAATAAGTTACGATTTTTCAAAGAATATTAATTCACTAAAATTCTACCAGCACTATTACTTAAAAAATTTTCTAAGTATACCCAGAAACCTTGTAAACACCCATGTTGAGAGCCATTTTCCCGTCAATTGACTCAGTTCTGGAGTTTGGACTCCAAGGAACAAAAGTTAGAGCACCCTAGTTTTCAAATCAAAAAGCCGTTTGTCATTTGGACTTAAAATGAGTAATCTACAGCTATCCAAACATTCATAAAAACTGCCCAGAAATGGCAGTTTTGGCCAAAACACCATACTTTTCGACCATTTATCTTAAACTCTAGGCACTTTGAGCAAAACTTCACTCCTGAACATATTTAGGCTTGGTGCTAAGCTTTCCAATAATACCAATTTTATTTCCTAACTCGCAATATTCACTGATTTACAACTAGTTTTCCGAGGCCATTTTTAGCCGTATTTCAGAAATTACCAAGTGATATTTACGTCTAAAACCTATATTTTCACTATTATTCACTAAATAACTATCGTATAACATCATTACGCCATATGAACATGTGAAATACATTATGACTTATTATGATGATNTTTTTGTACTTGCATATAAAAGTCTATACCACAAAACCTAAGTTTACATCATTTTATGTATAAAATGGATTACTTGAGAACCTTTGGAGAAATGGTTGAAGAGATGATATTAGGGAACCCATGACACCCTAAGAAGGTGTATGGTAGATTAAGGGATGAGTTGATGTTGTTAGTAGTGGATTTGGACAAGTACAAACTAGGAAAAACTATTTTTGGGACATTATATAAACCTACTGTCCTTAATTTCAAAATTTGGTAAACTCAGTGAGTTTTGGTTAATTTTGGACCCAAGATATAGAAAATACATTCTTAGACGAAACTATGGCCATTTGAATCGCTAAAAACGGACTTATAACGAAGGAGATATGCCAAAAACAAAATTACACTAGCCTTATATATTTTCTGGAAAAATAGTTGCTGAGGTACGAATTTGTTTGACCAAAAACGAGCCTTAGACCTTGTCAAAACTTACCGAACTATTGAAAATATGTTAGTTCACCTTTTTACCTTTTCGGGGATATAAAGAACTTGAGAAACGGCCTTATAACGAATAAGTTACGATTTTTCAAAGAATATTAATTCACTAAAATTCTACCGGCACTATTACTTAAAAATTTTTGCAAGTATACCCAGAAACCTTGTAAACACCCATGTTGAGAGCCATTTTCCCGTCAATTGACTCAGTTTTGGAGTTTGGACTCCATAGAAACAAAGGTTAGAGCACCTGGCCTAGTTTTCAAATCAAAAAGCCGTTTGTCATTTGGACTTAAAATGAGTAATCTACAGCTATCCAAACATTCATAAAAACTGCCATAACATTCATAAAAACTGCCCAGAAATGGCAGTTTTGGCCAAAACACCATACTTTTCGACCATTTATCTTAAAATCTAGGCACTTTGAGCAAAACTTCACTCCTGAACATATTTAGGCTTGGTGCTAAGCTTTCCAGAAATACCAATTTTATTTCCTAACTCTTAATATTCACTAATTTACAACTAGTTTTCCGAGGCCATTTTTAGCCGTATTTCAGAAATTACTAAGTGTTATATTTACGTCTAAAACCTATATTTTCACTATTATTCACTAAATAGCTATCGTATAACATCATTACGCCATATGAACATGTGAAATACATTATGACTTATTATGATGATGTAAATTATATTTTCGACGATTATTCATATTTTGATATAATACGAGTGGTATAGATTATAAGTGCAAGTGCATACACGAATGCATTTCATAATCTAAATTAGATTACATACATTGATTTTAGGTTGCGGCTAGGAGTTGCACCTCATCATTTCAGTTCATTCACTACATATTGTACCATCACTTAAGGTGAGTTTTCATAGCCCCATTTACAATTCAATATTTTGATTTCAAATCCCACGGGGGAGAATACATTGCACCATTTTTTCATACGAGCCTAAGTATCAAATCCATATACATTACTTAAGTTACTACATTGCCATGTTTTAAGTCCTCTATTATCATGAACCGTTAATTGTTTTTAAGCGAGAGTGAGTGGATAGATCTATTGAGGGTGACGCCTCCATCCGTGTTGGGGTTACCAACAGTCAAACGGATGCATTTTATTTGATCATTGTTAGAGTGTCTGGCAAAACACTCTGGAGGGGCATTACCTACAGTCTAGCTTCGGGGTCATGAGCTTAAGAGATAATGTACACTTTTATCAATTGTGTGACAGTTCGTCAGTCACTTATACTTATGGTTATCGTACAACATTCATTTTCATAAACCTATGATTTCTCACCAACATTATTGTTGACCGTTTTAGCAATGTATTTTCAGGTAACTAAGATAACAACATGTGACTTGCATATGGACCATCATGGAGTCGAGGAGTCGACGCGTCTCACCTTTCATTTTATGCACTTATGTAACGTTTGATCAAGTTGAACTAGTTTTCATGAACTTGCAACATTATTTTGGGACCTATTTTGTAAACTCTGAATTTTTTAATGATCAAACGATGTATTTTCAAAACGACACTTTAGGTCGTTCAATATAACCTTGTATGAGATGCCATGATCGTTACACCCAGGTATTCAATTCCGCTGCCATATAACAGGTAAATTCAGGGTGTGACATATGGTGATTGATAGGATTAGGGTTTTTGCGTAATTGGGGGTTTGTGATTTTCTGTGTTAGAGGTTAATTAGTGTAGTGGGTTTTAGGTATTTCGTGATCCTAAACATGTTTTTAACTCTTAATCGTAACCTGGAATATCAATTGTTAGGATTTGGATTTAGGGTTCATACGGTAAATTGGGGGTTTTTTAATCTGTTGTGTTTTACTGTGATTAGGCGCTTAGGTTATTGTTTATACATGTTATTGATCATGTCATAATAATATTATTTGATTCATGACTTTGTATGCTTTGAATCTTTGACAACGGTGTATAAACAATAAGATGTATGTGTTCTCGAGCAACTTTATGAGAAGCCGTAAAGTGGAAATTTATGCTTTTTAAGATTAGTATGTGTTCTCGAGTCAATGTGAACTGAAACAACGGTGTCAGCTATTTTATTTTCAGTTCTTAAGCAACTTATTTGATTACAGACTGAAGCATGAGCGGAATAGCAACTTCAATGACATTAGCAACATCCTGACGTAGAAGGAGGCATCACAAGACCGCTATCCTGCATTTCACTGCTGCCAGGTATCATGATATCAGTGTTAACGAGCTTTGCTCATTTTAGTGTGAACAGTACCTTTACGTGGTCTTTAACTAAATTTCAAAGATCTAATGTCGAATAGAATTGTTGAGTTTCAGTGAAAGTAACTTACTTTTTATGGGCTGTTTGGCATTATATTAGCTTAGGAAAATAATCAGTAGGCTGATGCTTTAATTTTTTTTCTTTTCGGTATGCAGATTATACTAGGCGTATATTTGCAATTGGTAGCACGTTGGGTTCAAATGATAGAGCTTTTCGGTATGCAGATTATACTAGGCATATATGTGTAAGTTTGAAGATGTTTAAATTGTATAAGATTGAATAAGCTGTTAAAGTTTTAATCTTTTATGCTATTTTAAGTGAATTTAGTTGATAAGGATTAATTTGAGCAATTTTGGGATTCTCATATATTGCTCTACTGAAATTGTTTGGATTTTTTTTAAATGATTAAATGGAAGAAATTTGTTAATTTGTTCATGTTGCATATCACGTGTTTGATAAAATGTTTTAATGAAAGATTACGGAACGGTTTCTGGAATATGGAAAAGCTTTTCGACCTGTCATTTCGAACCTGTTCTGAACAAATTCACCCCCGAGATGCCAAATAGCTTCTCAGGGAAATGAAGGTTTGTTGCTGAGGTTTTCTTATTTTGTTGCATCTAATATGCAAACGTGAGCTTATCAGGAAATTTGAAAAACTATTTGTTTTTGGTTGTGCAATATCGTGTGTGCGTGTTGCGTCTGCCAGTGTCAGGGGCTCAAGGGTATGTGATCTGTTGCAATTTTGGGTTGTTGTGGGTTTAGCTTAATACTATATTATTGGTTTTTTGGGCTTTTATTATCAAAGTGGGTAATTAGATTCTTGCAACAGTAGCGTTTATACATTTGTGCACATACGTTTGCACACTAACCATTTCATTCTTTCATTTTTTCAATAGTTAGACAGCCAACAACGGGTGTCAATTCTTGGCCAGCACATAATAGATCGGCCCGCTGCATAGAAACATGTGAGATCGAAGTTGTCTTTTTCTGGTGTCGAGCAACTGATTTGGTGTTTTGGAGGAAATGGACCAACTGAGTTCTTTTTGGAGTTCGCAGTATTAGCTTCTATTCTTGGAATCGTTTCGAAATTTTTTCAGGTGGAAACCATTTTCATGTGTACATAAATGAAAGCCTTAGCAGCTGCTCAATCTTCTTCCCTCATTGCATGGGCTGTCACAACTCTTGCTTTTGGGTACATAACTATTCACACAAAATTTATTTATTTATATGTATTTAATAACTGAGTATTCATGTTAGCTTATAGCCCGCTTTTGGACTTAATTGATTTTAGGAAAAAGCTTACAGCTCGATTTTTTAAACCCATATACCCATTACCTTATTGACTTAAGCCAATAAGGTCTTATTGAAGCTGATAATATTCAAAGAGCAAGCTTTTCCGTTTTCCTAAACTCAAATAATTACAAATGCCACATTTATAAAGTAATAGCGATTTCGCACAAAAATGTTGTTTTAGGGGTGTTTGGCTCTATTTTTGGAAAGTGATTATCTGATATGGGGCAGCATGTAATTTTTGTTATTATTAGTTTGTTGATCATGGCTGAGGATGATGCCTTATGTTTGCAGTGAAAATGGTTCGAAGGACCATCGAGATATGGAAACCAGTGGAGGAGATTCAACAACTAGAAAATTGGAGAATTGTTCCATGACCAATACGATGCAGCCCTTGAGGAGGTTGAGACAAGCTTTAATCAATCTGCCAAGGTAGTATTCCTACCTTCATTGTAAATTTTATACATTTTTTTACACATTTTGCTAATAAAAGTCGGTTCTAAAAATGTGATGAAAGATGGCTTGGGGACACATGTGACTGCGAGTTTTTGCTTTAGGGTTTGCTTAATGGGTTTGTAAGATTGGTGAGGTGTGTTAATTATTTGCTTTGTTTCTTTCAGCAATTGTGATTTGTGGCTTTGAAATAGGAGTTAATGGTGTTTAGGAGGTCAGTAAATGTGCCAGTGATTCAAGAGTGGCAATAGCTGGTATAGCAGGTTAGCGTAAATAGATAACAATGGTTATTTGAATCATTGTCGAAGCGGTGTCTATGGGGGAAATGCAAGCAATCATGGTTAGTGCTTTCATAATTTTATACTTTTTAAACAGTATGCATACTTTGTAAGAGTCTTGCAAATGGGTCATTAGAGATGCCATAGTAGGCGTGTTGGAACGAGTTCGGGTCAATTTTTGTACGTGCCGAGTTTGAAACACTTTTTTACCCTATGTTTTTGTAATAACAAAACGTGTAATATCACAAAGTTTATGACCAAAGTCATTTAGCAGGTATGTATTTTAACACTGAAATACACTTGAAGCGGCTTTGAATATCTAAAAACATGAAATGCTAATACAGGCAAATAAAATGCACTGCTTATATTTTGTTCAGCTGCAAATATCAATAGCTTTTGTAATTTTTTTAGCTTAACCCGATCAATCTTTTTCACTATTTTGCAGATTGCTGTCTCTGTGGCTTAAGCGGGGATGCTGGCATTGTGGAGTGTGCTTATGTAATTTCTCAGGTATAACACATCTTTACGTATATATGTCTCCATTGTATATAGAGGACAAGTGCATCATAGATAATTCGAAAACTAGACAGGCGCATTTATGTGATACAATGTTACCCATTAGGATAGCAAGATATATTACACATATTAGTAAAAAAAACACAAATACAGTTGGGTGTAATTTAGACACGTTATCGTGTATTGGTAACGAGATGCAACTACATTGTAACTAACATTTTTTGTTTATGTGCAGGGGATCAATGTGTCAATCCGAATGGCGTGGCACCGTTTATATTCATGCCGATTAAACCAACCAGTTACCAAGCTCAAGTCGAACTCGCACTTTTACCACCAGCATCAGCACCTACTTCTGTAGTTCAGGACTTCAGGTAACAAATGAAAACCGTACTTTTGTATAATTCTTTCATAAATCTTTATGTACTTTATTCAAAATCACATGGGTGAAGAAGCAGATGGTTGATATATTGACGTAATAGGAGCTTATATATCTATTGATACCATTATTCAAGGTACATTATTTTACTTTTTCAGCAACAGAAAAGTTGAAAAGTTGTTGTAATAAAGACATAGGTGCTACTTTTGCAACATTGTTACAAGTGATAGACAGCTAATAGAAGTACAAGAATAGGCAGAAATAGGAAATCCAATCGGTATTGTTGTGCTATACGGATTAATGAAGAAATGCTAAGATAAGTAGTGTGCTCCAGTATACCGGTGAAAGTTTCCATGTTTGACGCCACTGACACTTTGTAGAAGTGTAGAACACAGGAATCCATGCTTGCTTGGTAAGTTATCAGCAAAAAAAAGTTAAATGTTAGTTTTCTAAATAGTGCACGGAGACGTATATATCTCATTGATCGGTGTTGGGTTTTGATTTTATAACTGGAGTTTGGTCTGAAATATCCAAGCTTCCGTATGCTCATTCTTCCCTAGAACTTATGTAGTTTAATCCTTTTTTGCAGGGCGTGATTTTTAAACTCTATGAATTGGTCATCTTTTCTGCAGATAGGTTGTGCAGGCCGTTTGTTTGAACATGAAGGAATCAAATTCATTTAGTATGACTTTTTACATAAGTATATAGAAGAATCTGTTACATGCCTACGATAATGGGTATGGATGATTGTGTATATAATTTGATATGTTGTTTAGAGCTGATTAGGTTATTCAATTGATCGTTAGCTTATTATGTGTTTAAACTCTAGCTTTTAGGTTATTGATTCAGTTGAGGTGATTGAGTTTATTCTATATTGGGCGTTTGATAGCTCAAGTGTTGAATTGTTGTTATTTTACTTCAATTTTTAAATCTGATTGGATATGTCGTATCAATAAGTTGAAATTTGATTGAATAAGTTGCTAGATAAGGTCAATAAGTTGAAATTTGATTGAATAGATTAAGTGTTTGTGGAATAAGGTCTATTGAAAGTGAAACTTTGATGAGACGAAAAATGTTACGTTTTTAGGGGTCGGTTTGAGTCCTAATTCGTACGTTTTTGGTTTGGATTTCACCCAAAGTCGTTTCTTTTCTCATTTTAGGTACTTTTGAAGGGAAAATCACAAAAGAAGCATTTTCGGGCGTTTTCGGAGTGAAAAAGTGCGGAAAACAACAAAATCTCAAAAGACCTTAAAGATCACAGAAGGTGACGCCGTCACACTCTACATGGTGACGCCGTCAGGAACAAGTGAAGTCCAGAAGTGGAAAAATACTCGTGACGGGCCAGAGAGTTTGTAGTGCAAAATGGTGACGCCGTCAACCAAGGCCGTCAGATCTGGAACCAGCAATTATGACCACGTCAACCAAGGCCGTCAGGAAACCCTAATCGCCGAGCTGACGCCGTCACTTATTGGGCTGACGCCGTCAGCCCGCGTTTTCTATATATATATAGAACGTTTTTTCTTTATTTGGGGGGAACTTTAGTCGAATTTTGGAGTGGAGAACTTTAGGGTTAAACCCTAATACGTGTATTACAGACCTTAGAGGGTATCCCAACCCCTCTAACTTGCATGTTTAATCCAAGATAAGTCTTTATTCATACAATATGTCTATGTGTTGTGTGATTTATGCTTGTGCTTGTCTTTCTTTCAACATGCTAGGCTAATTTACCTTGTGTTTGCTTAGATCTAATGAAACCTAACTATTGATTATCATGTAATGTGTATGTTGTGATTGTA
>LBNU01014025.1:0-16527 GCA_014162995.1 Artemisia annua | reverse complement strand
ATAATCAAGAATCAGTATTCAGGAGGTCGGGGATGCTCGAAATAAAGGTTAAACATGGTATATTAGATTAAAGAATTGGGGAAGATGTGTGTGTTTTCTAGAGAGAGAAAGGGAAAACACACACACTTCTTATTACAATATGAACATCCAACCTCTCCTAGTTGCAACTAGGAGAGTATATATACTACAAAACACTAAAACTATGTCCTATTGACAGAACTAGTCCTTGTGCTTTTAACTAATGCAATTTCCAACATATAACATTATTTTCAGGGCTAACAATTTTCTATATACAATTGTCTATTTTCTTTTTGCATAATCAATATATGACAAAGCTTATATGGTACATTAGGTTGCAACCATACATATCCTCATAATTAACCAGAGTCGAATTTCTTTAGGAATGTTTAACTTTATTGAAAAGAGTAGCATTCTCATAAGTTTTTGCATTGTACAATTTGTTGTCACACGAGTTCACTTATCGAATAAAGGTGTACAAATTTATAAACCAAATTGCTATCTTGGATCTAAACACCAAGATTCTTTATTAAATCAAACACAAACTCAGAACAATACAACAACTGATCTCAATCAGTTATCAAAAACAACCACTTTAAAAATGAACTAAACCAAATCCACCACTGCTACTCAGGTGTGGATCTATTATCTAGATTGATAATAGTTCTATTACAATGAGAAGAAATTAATATCAAAGAGATTATAACAGAATGAAACTGGATGTGTGTTTGAGAGAGCATACGACTTGAGTATCAAATTAGGGTTATGAGAGAGTGAGCAAATTTCCTAGCTTTTATAGTCCAGCTAAACACCTTTCCACACTTGACAGCTTTAGCCCTTCATCTTTACACTCTTTGCGTTTAGAAGCTAATAGTCCAAACTCTGTGTAACTGAAACTTTACAAGTGTACAAAGTTAGTCCCTGAACTATAAAAACATAATAAGATTAATTCTTTCATCACCCTCCCTTAATCTTATTCTGAAACAAGTCAATAAGATTAAGTCTAGAACATAGCAAGCTATTGTTTTGTATCCAATCCTTTAGTTAGAACATCTGCTATTTGATTAGCAGTGCCTATTTTCACAGTTTCAATTACCCCAGCAATAATTTTTTCTCTTACAAAGTGTAAGTCAATCTCTAAGTGTTTTGTTCTTTCATGGAAAATAGGATTGGCAGCAATCTTAATTGATGAATTACTATCACAAAATACTTTAACAGGCAAAAGATTATTGCAATTCAAATCCTTTAAAATTTTCAAAATCCAAACTACTTCAGAAGTCACAGAAGCTAATGCTCTGTACTCAGCTTCAGTGGATGATTTAGAAATAGTATTTTGTTTCTTACTTTTCTAGGAAACTAAGTTTCCATACATAAAAACACAATAACCAGTCACTGACTTTCTAGTGACAACACATCTAGCCCAATCAGCATCAGAAAAGGCTTTCAACTCAACAACAGAGCTAGAACTTTTCTCAATATTCAAACCTTTACCTGGAGAACCTTTGAGATATCTTATTACCTTTAAAGCAACAGCCAGGTGAGATTTCAATGGACTATGCATAGACTGGCTTAAAAGGCTTAGCCTTAGGTTTTAGTGATTGTTTAGATGGTGAAGCATACTGATGAGCCTGAGCTTTGTATTTTGATTTGGTGACATAAGAAATGTGATCAGAAGTCCTATGATCTTCACTTTTGCAGATCATGCAAAATAGGATTCTATAGCAATTATCAGTGGTGTGATTTGTACAACTGCATAGCTCACATTTCTTCAGTGGTTTCTTAGTGGACTTAGGTCTGGATGTACTTGAGGAAGCCGAGTTTATTTCTTTTTCAGTGACTGGTGGTTTTCCAGTGGATTCCAATTTCTCACTTAGCTTCCTAACAAGTTCAGTTAGCTGATCAACCTTAGAGTCAGTGCTGTTAGGTTTGACATCAGTGGAGATGAGTGGTGTAAAGACTTCAGTGGGGGCTGGACTTGGATTATTTTGTTCAGAGTTGGGCCTTTTTAGGATCGTTGTGCCTAGTCCCACCCTCTCCTTGGGAGAGTGTTGAGAGTAGACAAGAGGTCCTATATCAGAACATGGTCCTATGTCAGCACCCTGAAGAACTTTTAATGGTGGTAAAGGAGTTTGGGGTTCAGTTTCGGACTCAGTAACCTCCTCAGCACAGCTGGGCTTGTCAGTGACTCCAAGTAACTCCTTAATGGCCTGACTTTCAGGCAGCAAGATCTTTCCAGTGTCAAAATTAGGCATTTTGCCATCAGGACTGAACCTTTCAATCCAGTCCTTTGACTTGGGATTCATCTCTTTGTCAAAGGATGTGCCAGCTGGCAAGAACCTCTTTTCACTGAGGGGCTCACTAGATGATTCAGTGAGCTGGTCCTCTCCTAGTACCTTCCTTTTGGTACTAGCCATGAGACTGACTGTCTCATAGAGACGAGGATTTTCTTGGTCCAGTTCTCAATAACATCCTTTTCCTTCTTAAGTTCTACTTGAAGAGCATGATTTTGTTTAACTAATTCAGAGTTTTGAATTTGAAGTGTGACATTTTCAAGTTTTGCTTGTTTTAATGCAAGAAGTTCATCTCTACACGCACTTAATTCAAAAACAAGTTTGTTATATTTAGAAAACAAATTCAATCTCTGCTCTTCAACAAACTTAAGATCAACATTGATATAATTAAGGTAAGACTGCCAATCAGAATCATCATCCATAGAAAGTAAAATATTTACCTTTCTCATTGTGATGTTGACCCATTCTCCATTTCTGGCATGACTTTTGCCCACAGGTAACTTGTTGTCTTCAGAGAGTGCCATCAGTGCACTGATATGAACTTCTTCATCAAAGGACACATCTTCCTCATCTCAGTCATAGGTTTCAGCAACCAACCCTTTGTTCTTTGTCTGTACAGGTTTGGGGGCTTGATGAGACTGAGGGTTTGAGGGAGCAGCCTCAAGTAGAGCAAGCTTAGCTTTTGCCTTTCTGTATTTTGCTTCAAAGTCCTTTTGAGAGTTATTTTCAGTTTTATTTTGAAAATACTGAGGAGATTGAAGCATTTTTGGTTGAAATTTGGTTCCTGAAGAGTTGTTTCCTGAAAACTGATATGAGGGTTCTGAGGTTGTTTTTGAAAAACAGTCTTTTGCAAAGTGACCTCTTTTGCCACATTTAAAACACTCAGTGTTTTCATTAGCTTTAGCTTTTGAAAAAGATTTTTTTCTACTGATAAAACGTTTTGAGTTAGCAAGGAGTGCCCTTTCTTGAAATTCAAGTTGTAAATCATTTAGGTACTCCTCACTGGTTCTATCATCAGCCTCATCATCAGAGTTTTCTTGGAAATCCTGCACAATACCATTAGAATAGAAGGCAGTGGATATGGGTGAACTAGTCAGGGTCCTTTTGATATCTTGAGCTTTAGGATATCTCCTAGAGATTATGTTATCCTCATAGAGAAATTTACCATAGATCTCAGGTAGCTCAAGATTTTGAAGGTGGTTGGCATTTCTTAAACCCTGAGAGAAGTTTAGCCACTTCTCAGAGAGACAGTTGACAAAGCTAACATTGATTTCATGCTTAGACAGGGTGACACCATCATTGGTCAATTCATTTAGAAGGGTTTTGTACCGAGTATAGGTCTCTGAGAGGCTTTCAGAATCTTTGGCCCTGAAGGTATTAATTTCAAGTTTCAGGTCCATAATTCTGTTTTCCTTGGTATCTGAGGGGCCTTCGTAGCTGTGAACCAAGTCAGTCCAAGTCTGCTTAGCAGTTGGACAGTTGATGACTGATTTCATTATATCGTCAGAGAGACAGGATATAATGATGCTTTTCAGGCGTTGATCTTGATTGGCCACCCTTCTTTCATCAGGAGTCCACTGAGCTTCAGGCTTAACTAAACCAGTAGCTGTTTTAGGAACAAATGGAACTTCATTAATCAGTGTGATGTAATAAGGTTCCATCCCAGTTAAGTAGCAAAGCATGCGCTTTTTCACTTATTGAATTTTCCAACTTCAAGTCGGGGAGCTGTAGCAGTGTAACTTCCTCCCTTTTTATCGACCAGTTGGGGTACGTCACTATCAGTCATGGTAGGATCTTGATTTTAAAAACTTTGAGCACTCTGTTTTTGAAAGTTTTATAAACCTGGCTCTGATACCACTTGTTGGTCCCTTTTACTTGGTTAAGTTTAACTACAAAGTTAATTTAACCAAGTTCCATGTAATAGTGAAGTGTAGATTAATGACTAAGTTATGAAAAACGTAAAAGAAAATGGAAGACAATATTTTCAACGTTTAACTCTTTAGAAATTAATCAAAAGAATTATACCCAAGTGTTCGCGGAATAAACACTTGGGATTGAAATGACAAGTGTTTTGGTGTTACTCCTCACTAAACTTAAGCTATGCTTAAGTAGCAACAAAAGACCCACTAAGCTATCTTAGGGATGGTTGCTATTTGGAGAGAGTAAATATTAGTTTGTGAATGTCTAAGCATTAAGTGTACAAACTCCGCAACCTTTACTCTTCTCTTATGACTCCTATTTATACACAAGTATATTACAACCGTTATGAAAAAAAGACAAAGATTACATCAACAAAGCACCGAATTAAACTTCTAAGAAAGTGGAAGACACATAGAACGGGATAATACATAGAAAGTTAGAGAACATGAAAGGAAAAAACAAAAAACTCCTTTGAAAAAACTTGCCTTTTTTAGTTTTACCGGCCTCTCAGTTAAATCTTAGTTTTCACCTCACATTTTCCCTCTCATAACCCAAATTTGATGTTTAATTGTTCAATGACTTTTTTTCTATTATGTTTTTTGGTCAAAATAAATGAATAAAAAAATGTACTTTGTTAGCAAAACAAGCTTTCTTTTGGACAATCTCTAATGTAGCTTTTTTGCTTTTGGTGATGACTGACATAAGTATCATTATTCAATGTAAAATAAGTAGATATTAGTATATGATATTCATAACACCAACTGATGTTTCATTTATTAGAAATCTTAGTAACATTATTCATTACATATTAAGGCTTAAACTCTCCATTACTCACTAAGTGGAGGAGATACTTCACGGATTATATATTGTTTCATTCATCTGATGGACATTCAAAATGACAACGACACCTGAAGATATTTTTGCATTCTCCCCAAGTAGAAGTAGATTCTCCATGTTCGGGTTCAGGATTTCCGATATCAGGTAGGTCTATTCCGCGAGAGCGTCTTGTGTTTTGTTTCTTGAACGACAAAGAAGTTCTATATTTCTCTCGACATAAATCCATACAGTCATCTTCCGTACATCCTAGTAGCGAATGAGTCTCCGAACATTCTTCTTGTGATACAATCAATTTCGCACCTGAAAAATAAAAATACAAATAAAGCTTAATTAGTACAACTAGTACTAATGAATACTAGGCTGATTACTTGGACATAGTCTCTGTTGAATATCAAACCGTGTAATGATTTCTATCATGCTAAAATCTACATAATGTTGAATTAAGAATAAAGGAATATATTGAGAATACCTATGACCATAAGAAACAAAAAGAATGCTGTGTAAATCGTAGAAGTTGTCATTTTTGTTTAGATTTTATTATGGAATGATAAATTATGAGATGAACGGTAGTTTATATAGGAGATGATCTTACCAATATTTGTTGGTTGCATTTATGTCTAATTTAATATCACGTAGAGAAAATTGTCAACAAAAACTATAATAGTAAGTTTTATTATTTGTGGCATGCCAAAGCATTTACAACAACTCCTACATATGCATATGAAGATATAATTTTATATTTTACGTAAGAAACTAAAAACCCATATAAGTAAAAGACACCAAAATGGTTTAAACATAAGTGTGTCACATAATTTGCCAATGATAATTTTAGTGTAAACCAAATTTTCAAACTTCTACTTGACTAGATATTTAGTATTGTTTAAATTTAATTACAACTCATTTATGTTATTTTCCATATATATAGCTATATTTAAAGTTATTTATTTTTGTAAATTACAACATATTTTATATAATAAAAGAGTCTCAGGCCTCACAAAAATGCAGTTCCCCTAAAAGAAATAGTGGTGATTGAGTGATACTCATGGCAAAAATCTTGCAAGTCTTGTGTCCCACATACACCATTGTTGGTCATAAAATGGTAATTGTATATGAAAAGGTTATACTGTTCTAATGATGTTATCATTTTCTGTATATAACTTTACATTTTCTTTTTGTATAATCATTCAAAGACAAAGCTTATATGGTACATTAGGTTGCAACCATACATATCTCATAACGAGAGTCAGTTTTCTTTAGGAATGTTTGAGTTTATTATAACAAAGGATGTTGGACTACATTGATAAGACAACAAGCTCTTCCATGCAGATCATGCATGCGGCTGCAGCTGGTGGTGGTCTGCTTGGAAAAGGAGAGGTGGCGGTTGTGGTGATGGTTTGTGTAATGTGTCGGATTCTTGTTTCTTGTGCAGCCATTTGACTACGAGGTCGTATGAATAATACTCTATGCTAACGAGTAGAATTGGCCTAAGTTTTTGTTTCATACAAATGAAATTGCAAGGGGTCTTGAGTATTCTTCATAGGCTATGAATATTAGCTTTGTCATATTTGCACAAGTAATTCTTACATATTTTTTGCCATAGCAACAAGTATGTTGTCTTATCATTAAAAAACTTTATCCTTACTTTTATTTTATTGGTTGATTTCCAATTCGATTTGAGCACATACCTATATTATCATGCTTCCATGAAGCTAGTAAACGGATATATATAGATGCCTAAATAACATGTCAAAGATATATCTATATCTATATATATATATATATATATATATATATATATATATATATATATATATATATATATATATATATATATATATATATATATATATATATATATATATATATATATATATATATATATATGACTACTTGTCTACTTGTTATAAAAATGAGACGTTTGATAGTATATAAACTATCATATGCTATAAATTATAAATAATTCAGCAACAAAGCAATGAATAAAATTTCTAAGAAAAATGGAAGACAAAAAAGATAAGAGAACATGAAAGCCAAAAAACAAAAACTTAATTCTTTGAAAACACTTGCTCTTTTTTTGTTTTACCTTTTTAATAAAATCTATTATTCACCTCACTTAATGTTAAATTTTGTTTCTTCTTATGTTTATTTTATTTTATTTATTTTATTATTATTATTATTATTATTATTATTATTATTATTATTATTATTATTATTATTATTATTATTATTATTATTATTATTATTATTATTATTATTATTATTATTATTATTATTATTATTATTATTATTATTATTATTATTATTATTATTATTATTATTATTTATTTTTATTTTTTATAAAACTAACACTTTATTAGTAACATTATTGAATACATATTAAGCCTTAAACACTCCATTACTCACTAGGTGGAGGAGATACGTCATGGAATTGAATACCGGGTAGTAAATCTAATGGACATTCAAAACTCAAAAAATGGCAACGACAACTGAATATATTTTTGCATTCTCCCCAAGTAGAAGTAGATTCTGCATGTTCGGGTTCAGGATTTCCAATATCGGGTAGTTCTTTTCTGCGAGGGTGTCTTTGGTTTTGTTTCTTGAACGACAAAGAAGTTTCATATTTATCTTTGCAAAAAGAGTATATAAACATAGATTCAGTGTAACTGCATTCATTTTGTGATACAATCAATTTGCAAAATCAAAATTCAAATAAAGCTTAATTAGTACAACTGTCAACTAGTACTAATGAATGCTAGGTTCATTACTTAGGACATAGTGTCGTTGAATATAAAAGTATATGATTTCTTTGATAAAAAATTTACAAAATGTGAATTAGGAATAAAGGAATATATTGAAAATTATCTATGACCAAAAGAAACAAGAGAAATGTTGTGTAAATCGGAGAACTTGCCATGTTGGTTTAGGTTTTGTTTTCGAATGATAAACTATGAGATGAATATTAGTTTATATAGGAGATGAGATCAAAATTGATCTTACCAATATTTGTTGGTTGCATTTATTGTCTAAATTAACATGACGTAGATAAAATTGTCGACAAAAACTATAATAGTAAGTTTTATTATTTGTGGCATGCCAAAGCATTTACACCAACTCCTATATATGCATCCAAATATACAATTTTGTATCCTTCGTAAGAAACTAGAAACCCATAAAAATAAAAGACACGAAAATGATTAAAACATTTGTGTGTCACATTTGGCAATGACAATTTAAGTGTAAACCAAGTTTTCAAACTTCTACTTGACTATATATTTAGTACTCCGTATTTTTTAGAAAGTACATATAATTTATTATGTTATTTTCTATAGCTATATTATAAAGTAATTTAATTTTGTTAATTACCCTAAATGAAAGAGTGGTGATTGAGTGATGTCATGGCAAAAAATCTTGCAAGTCTTGTGTCTCACATTACATGCACAATTGTCTATTTTCTTTTTGCATAATCAATATATGACAAAGCTTATATGGTACATTAGGTTGCAACTATACATATCCTCATAACCCAGAGTCGAATTTCTTTAGGAATGTTTAAATTTATTGAAAAGATATATGTTTTTGCATTGTACAATTTGTTGTCACACGAGTTCACTTATCGAAGAAAGGTCCGATTCTCATAAAATGCAATATTTTCAATTCCTTACATTTATTTTAAATGATCTATAATCTTGTATTAAAAAATGTTTTGTTAACAATGCTTTAAATCAACCATTTAACCTAAAATATTGAATATTAGGGACATGACAAGCTTACAAGTTACTAACAATCCTTACAATAAGTATATATATCCGACATTCATTTTGCACATATTTGGATTAGAGAACTCATTTTGGAGGCTTGGATATAATCCCAAATCATAAACCCAAAATGCAAAACAAACATGGTATTGAATATATAATCCCAAATCCTAAAGACACGGGTGGGAACCAAACGTACCCTAAACTGTAGTATCATGCTTGTCATGAAGCCAGTAAACGGATATTTATATATAGATGTCCAAGTAGCATAACACGTCAAAGAGATATAGATGGCTACTTGTTATCAAAATGAGAAATTCAATATATAAACTATTACATGTTCTAAATTCTAAATAATTCATCAACAAAGCACCGAATTAAACTTCTAAGAAAATGGAAGACACATAGAACGGGATAATATATAGAAAGTTAGAGAACATGAAAGCGAAAAAACAAAAAACTCCTTTGAAAAAACTTGTCTTTTTTAGTTTTACCAGCCTCTCAGTTAAATCATAGTTTTCACCTCACATTTTCCCTCTCATAACCCAAATTTGATGTTTAATTGTTCAATGACTTTTTTTCTATTATGTTTTTTGGTCAAAATAAATGAATAAAAAAATGTACTTTGTAAGCAAAACAAGCTTTCTTTTAGACAATCTCTAATGTAGCTATTTTGCTTTTGGTGATGACTGACATAAGAATCATTATTCAATGTAAAATAAGTAGATATTAGTATATGATATTCATAACACCAACTGATGTTTCATTTATTAGAAATCTTAGTAACATTATTCAATACATATTAAGCCTTAAACACTCCATTACTCACTAGGTTGTGGAGAGACTTCATGGATCATATATTGTCTCATTCATCTGATGGACATTCAAAATGACAACGACACCTGAATATATTTTTGCATTCTCCCCAAGTAGAAGTAGATTCTCCATGTTCAGGTTCAGGATTTCCGATATCAGGTAGGTCTATTCCGCGAGAGCGTCTTGTGTTTTGTTTCTTGAACGACAAAGAAGTTCTATATTTCTCTCGACATAAATCCATACAGTCATCTTCCGTACATCCTAGTAGCGAATGAGTCTCAGAACATTCTTCTTGTGATACAATCAATTTCGCACCTGAAAAATAAAAATACAAATAAAGCTTAAGTAGTACAACTAGTACTAATGAATACTAGGCTGATTACTTAGACATAGTCTCTGTTGAATATCAAACCGTATAATGATTTCTATCATGCTAAAATCTACATAATGTTGAATTAAGAATAAAGGAATATATTGAGAATACCTATGACCATAAGAAACAAAAAGAATGCTGTGTAAATCGTAGAACTTGTCATGTTTGTTTAGATTTTGTTACGGAATGATAAATTATGAGATGAACGTCAGTTTATATAGGAGATGATCTTACTAATATTTGTTGGTTGCATTTATGTCTAATTTAATATCACGTAGAGAAAATTGTCTACAAAAACTATAATAGTAAGTTTTATTATTTGTGGCATGCCAAAGCATTTACAACAACTCCTATATATGCATCCGAAGATATAATTTTGTATCTTACGTAAGAAACTAAAAACCCATATAAGTAAAAGACACCAATATGGTTTAAACATAAGTGTGTCACATAATTTGCCAATGACAATTTTAGTGTAAACCAAATTTTCAAACTTCTACTTGACTAGATATTTAGTATTGTTTAAATTTAATTACAACTCATTTATGTTATTTTCCATATATATAGCTATATTTAAAGTTATTTATTTTTGTAAATTACAACATATTTTATATAATAAAAGAGTCTCAGGCCTCACAAAAATGCAGTTCCCCTAAAAGAAATAGTGGTGATTGAGTGATACTCATGGCAAAAATCTTGCAAGTCTTGTGTCCCACATACACCATTGTTGGTCATAAAATGGTAATTGTATATGAAAAGGTTATACTGTTCTAATGATGTTATCATTTTCTGTATATAACTTTACATTTTCTTTTTGTATAATCATTCAAAGACAAAGCTTATATGGTACATTAGGTTGCAACCATACATATCTCATAACGAGAGTCAGTTTTCTTTAGGAATGTTTGAGTTTATTATAACAAAGGATGTTGGACTACATTGATAAGACAACAAGCTCTTCCATGCAGATCATGCATGCGGCTGCAGCTGGTGGTGGTCTGCTTGGAAAAGGAGAGGTGGCGGTTGTGGTGATGGTTTGTGTAATGTGTCGGATTCTTGTTTCTTGTGCAGCCATTTGACTACGAGGTCGTATGAATAATACTCTATGCTAACGAGTAGAATTGGCCTAAGTTTTTGTTTCATACAAATGAAATTGCAAGGGGTNTTTTGTAAATTACAACATATATTTTATATAATAAAAGAGTCTCAGGTCTCACAAAAATGCAGTTCCCCTAAAAGAAATAGTGGTGATTCCCACATACACCATTGTTGGTCGTCATGAAATGGTAATTGTATATGAAAAGTTTATACTGTTCTAATGATGTTATCACCAAGGTCACCATCATTTTCTGTATATAACTTTACATTTTCTTTTTGTATAATCATTCAATGACAAAGCTTATATGGTACATTAGGTTGCAACCATACATATCTCATAACGAGAGTCAGTTTTCTTTAGGAATGTTTGAGTTTATTAAAGATTAAAACCAGTAGCATTGTCATATGTTTTTGCGTTTTACAATTTGTTGTCACACGAGTTCACTTAAGGATGAAAGGTCCGATTATCATAAAATGCAATATTTTTAATACCTTACATTTTTTTATGTGAATTATTGATTTATAATTCTGTAGTAAAAAATGTTCTCTTAACGATTCTTTAAATCAAAATTAGTTCATAGTTATTTTTATTTTTGTTTGATATGTCTCTCCAAAACCCCACAGATTATCCCTATTATTCGAAGAACAACCACGCACCAATAAGTCCCATTTTATAACAAAGGATGTTGGACTACATTGATAAGACAACAAGCTCTTCCATGCAGATCATGCATGCGGCTGCAGCTGGTGGTGGTCTGCTTGGAAAAGGAGAGGTGGCGGTTGTGGTGATGGTTTGTGTAATGTGTCGGATTCTTGTTTCTTGTGCAGCCATTTGACTACGAGGTCGTATGAATAATACTCTATGCTAACGAGTAGAATTGGCCTAAGTTTTTGTTTCATACAAATGAAATTGCAAGGGGTTTGGTATTCCTCATAGGCTATGTTCAAGTACAAGGCCTGAAGTAGATACAAAGATAAAGTAGAAGGGTGCATTATGTAAATATGTTTAGAAAGTTGTTAGAAGCAGTTATTTTCCTCTCTTTTGTATATAAACAGATGTACTCACTTCATTTCACTTTAATGAAACTTTTCCCAAATTAATCCTTTCATTCTTTCATTTCACTTGTTCTTTCATTTACATCATTGTTAGTTCTCATGGTATCAGAGCTACTAACAATGGTGATTTCATCTACATTGCGTTCGTTATTGTGATTCTGTTAGTTGTTATCACAATAGAACCGTGCAATCTGTTAGTTGTTAGTCTGTTATTCTGTTATAACTAAAAGCTTCCTCTGGCTTAACAATGGCTCCTTCATCAAGTTCTGATGGTGCTGCTAGTGATTCTTCATCTCTGTTTCAAAATCCCCTGTTCTTGCATCCATCTGATGGTCCTGGTTCATTGTGTGTTCAAGAAAAGTTAAGAGGATCACAAAACTACAGATCATGGAGGCGTGCCTTTGAAATTGGTCTCTCTACTAAGCGTAAATTGGGATTCATTAGAGGTACTGTTCCTAGATCTCTTACTGATGTGAATTTGGCTGAACAATGGGATACTTGCAACAATTTGGTAATAAGTTGGATTATGAGTTCTGTATCTGAATCAATTGGAAAATCTGTTATGTTTGTTGGAACTGCATATGAAATTTGGCAACAACTTGAGAAGAGATTTGCTTTGAGTAATGGTTCTAGAAAGTATAAACTCAATAGGGAGACTTATGATATTGTTCAACAAGGTGAATCAATAAGTGATTACTACACTAGAATGAAATGTGTATGGGAAGAATTGGATTCTATGAATGTCTTACCTAGAGTTACAAACATTACTCAAGAAATTTCAGTTTTCTTGGCTGCCATTAACACACAAAAGGAAGAACAGAGATTGTTTCAATTTCTTAATGGTTTGGATGAAAAATATGGTGCACAGAGAAGTCAGTTACTCATGAGTACACCTTTGCCAAGTGTTGAAACTGCTTGTTCTTTGTTACAACAAGAGGAAAGTCAAAGAGATGTTTTCAACAGTGCATTAGGTGTTGATTCTACTGCATTGTATGGTAAAAGTGATTCTAAAGATAAATGTACAATCTGTGGATTCAAGTGGCATCCTCCTGAGAAGTGTTGGGAGAAAGTGGGATACCCAGTGTGGCATTACAAGTATAAGCAAGGTTTGACAAAGGCAAAACAAGGTCAAGGCAAAACTGGTCAATTCAAGAAAGTAGCAGCCAATGTGGCTAGTGTGGAGTCTGGTAATTTTGTGTTCACATCCAAGCAATTTGAACAACTTTTGAAAAGTTTGCCTCAATTTGAGAAGTCTCAAGATCAGAAGTGTGATACTGATGAAGAATTGGAAGTGGAGAATGTTGCAGGTATATCTTGTTTCTATTGTCTTTCCTGTTCAAATGGTATAATTCAAGGGTGGATAATAGATACAGGAGCATCTGATCATATGACACCTTGTTCTGATTACCTGCAAACACCTTTTTATCTCCAGTATAAACAACAGATTAACTTACCCAATGGTCAAACTTCAATCATTTCTCAGATTGGTAATGCAAAACTTAATAATGGTTTGGTGCTTAAGGATGNAGAATTATTACATATTAAGCCTTAAACACTCCATTACTCAGTAGGTGGAGGAGATACGTCATGGAATTGATAATCGGGTAGTAAATCTGTTGGACATTCAAAACTCAAAAAATGGCAACGACAACTGAATGTATTTTCGCATTCTCCCCAAGTAGAAGTAGATTCTCCATATTCGGGTGCAGGATTTCCAGTATCAGGTAGTTCTTTTCCGCGAGGGCTTCTTTTGTTTTGTTTCTTGAAAGACAAAGAAATTTCATATGTATCTTTGCAAAAATCCATACATCGATCTTTCGTGCATAGAAACAGAGATTCAGCGTAACTGCATTCATTTTGTGATACAATCAGCTTCACACCTGCAAAATCAAAATTCAAATAAAGCTTAATTAGTACAACTGTCAACTAGTACTAATGAATGCTAGGTTCATTACTTAGGACATAGTGTCGTTGAATATAAAAAAGTATATGATTTCTAAGATGATACAAAATTTACAAAATGTGAATTAAGAATAAAGGAATATATTGAAAATTACCTATGACCAAAAGAAACAAGAGAAATGTTGTGTTAATCGTAGAACTTGTCATGTTGGTTTAGGTTTTGTTTTCAAATGATAAACTATGAGATGAACGTTAGTTTATATAGGAGACGAGATCAAAATTGATCTTACCAATATTTATTAGTTGCATTTATTGTCTAAATTAACATGACGTAGAGAAAATTGTCAACAAAAACTATAATAGTAAGTTTTATTATTTGTGGCATGCCAAAGCATTTACACCAACGCCTATATATGCATCCAAATATATAATTTTGTATCCTACGTAAGAAACTAGAAACCCATAAAATAAAAGACACCAAAATGGTTAAAACATTTGTGTTATTGTCTATTTAGCTATATTTTAAATTAATTTATTTTACACTACAAGAATTCTGTTGACACCCACAAATCACCTACAAACCTATATGCATGGGCAATACTTTCGAGGCTAATTCTATACCCACGAGATGTTCGAGCTGTGGGTAAGTTTACCCACAATATTTTTGGTGGGTGACCTTGTCCATTTGTGGGTAATTTTTTTTGTGGGATTTCATAAGATACCACGAAAATGCCCATAGACATGCTTGTGGGTATCATGTGGGTAATAGTTACCATGGAATTCAGTCGTGTGTAAACACCGAGGGTAAATATATTAAACATTCACCGTATAATTTGTGAGTAAATTCCTGACTAAACTAACGACTAATATTTCCATGGTAGCTCGTGGCTTCATGTTTGCAAAAGTATATTCAAAATTCATTTCTAAATCCCTAGGATATCTGAGAATGTATATGAATGCAATCGACAACAATATTATTAAAAAAAATTGCATTTGGTTCATATTGCATCCATTACAATCTTTAAAGGGTATCACCCGCAATTCATTACATTAAAACCATACAAATGTGTAGCTGTTATTTGTAAGCTCCAAAAAAATAATACGTATCAAGATGCTATATAACATCTCAAGTAAATTCATGAGCCATCTATCCATCATATCTTTTCTTTGCAATGGACTACCCATGATGCGCTCTCTCTATGCTTTGGTTTAGAGATCCATAAAGTTCATCATACCCTAAAAAGAAATATATACGGTTTATGATCAAACAAACATCAATTAACCATGTTAATATATTTAAATAATCACAAATCTACCATAAGTAGGTTAACAAGGCAAACACTATAAGAGTGACGACCTACATATTTAATAAAGAAGAGCCTTAAAAAGGATTAAATTTCTCAAATATTAGAAATGAGCTTGTACAAGTTGTCTGATGGTCTGATCACGTACCTTTTTTTTAAACAATAAACACCCTTGTCAAGTTAATTATTGATCAACAACATGCTAAACTAACAAAGTGACACCATCTAAGATCAAATCTACAAGTAGGGTTCATTAACACAAACCTTGTGCATGGCATCCATCAATATATGCGCTAAAAAAGACGTTGAACCCAGGCACCATTGTTATTAGTTCTTGTTATTTTCACAATTACATTTGGTGCACTTGAATAATTATGCAGTTAAAAAAGAATAAGAGAAAATTCTGAAAAAGGTACAAAAAGTAACTGTGTGGTCATCATCTACCCACCACAACCGACCACTGTGTTTATAGCAGAACCACTTGAATAATGGAGTGTTTATAGCCCAAATTTTATGTTTAAATGTTCAATTTTGTTTCTACATTTTTTTTTGGGGTCAAAATACATAAATAGAAAAATGCACTTTTTAAGCAAAAACAAGTTTCTCTTAAGACAATCTCTACTATCCCCCTTTAGCTTTTTTTGCATTTGGTGATGACAGCATAAGTCTCATTATTCATTGTCAAATAAGTAGATACCGATATATGATATATTCATAACAACAACTTATGTTACTTTTATTAGAAATCTTAGTAACATTATTCAATACATATTAAGCCTTAAACACTCCATTACTCACTAGGTGGAGAAGAGACTTCATGGATTATATATATTGTTGTAATCATCAGATCATGGACATTGAAAATGGCAACGACACCTGAATATATTCTTACATTCTCCCCAGGTAAAAATAGATTCTCTGCCACAAGGATAACAAGGATCATAATCAGGTTCAGGATTAGGATATTTATCTTTGCATAAATCCATACATCGTTTTTTTTACATCCTACAGTCTCACTGCATTCTTCTTGTGATACGACCAATTTCGCACTATTCTTGTATTCTCCCCAAATAGAAATAGATCCTAGAGCACAAGGATCATAATCAGGTTCA
Organism: Artemisia annua; assembly: GCA_014162995.1. Taxonomy (NCBI): domain Eukaryota; kingdom Viridiplantae; phylum Streptophyta; class Magnoliopsida; order Asterales; family Asteraceae; genus Artemisia; species Artemisia annua. The sequence goes on along the minus strand of LBNU01014025.1, from coordinate 45 downwards.
GGTTAAGGTTAAGGTTCAGGTTCAGGTTCAGGTTCAGGTTCAGGT
>LBNU01014023.1:64376-89132 GCA_014162995.1 Artemisia annua | reverse complement strand
GAGATAAGAGCTCATAGAATTGGAGAGATATGTATGCCACTCCATGAGTTATTAGGAATACACCCTTCATCCACACAAGTAACATACATATCAATTAACCGGTAAAAGATAGTTAGGGAGTAATGAAATCTAAGTAAACACAACTTTCTCCATATTGTTTTCACAACCACAATAGTTTAGATATTTATTTTATTTTAATTTGCATAAGTAGTAAACTTGGGTTAGTTGACTAGCAACTAATTCCGCCCCTTCCTCTAAAAACCGAGATTTTAATTGCTTTCCATACATAAAAATACAAAAAAGAATCTTCCTTCCACCCTTAGACCTATTAGAGTAGCTTTTCTATCCTGACGAACACTATTCCCTGTGAGAGAACGATCAATCCCCCGTACTTACCACTATCCTATACTACATCAGTCAGGTACACTGCCTGGTGGGGTTGTAAGCCTCTTGAGATCCCTCGAGAGGTAAAACCTGTTGTAAGGTCACAAAACCACGCATCAAGTTTTTGGCGCCGTTGCCGGGGAATAGTTATTGTTTAGGTAGAATTTTTTATTTCTTTAGGTCTACTTACTAGATTCCTTTCTAGTGAGATTTTTATTTTATTTTCTAGGATTTCTTTAGTCTATCTTTTCCTTTGTGCCTTTGTTCGTAATACTTCTTCATGAGTAATATTGATCGTTTGATCCCTGTTATTCGTGTTTTCCACCGTAGGAATTTTCAGTTACCCAACCTGCCCCCTATTGTTGAAAACGAAAACCCACCAAACCTATCATCTGATCATCACCTTGAAAACCATTCTGATATGGACGAATCTGACCACGACACCGACCATGAAAATGGCCCTTTTTACTATTCGTCGGATTCCGATGAAGACCTTGGGAATGGGGAAGTAGTAGATGACCCTGAAGGGGATAAAAGAGCTAACCCTCTAGATTATGTTGACCCTAGAACAAAGATTGAGAAAAGTAGTTTGTTTAACATGCAATTCCCTTGCAAAATTGGATTTAGAAGCTTTGACGCCTACCTTAATTCATCTTTGCCAATGAACATCATTTCACGTGCTGAATATAATAAAATCATGGTAAATGAGTTAGAGTATCATGGAGATAATATTATTGCTANTTAGAGTAGCCTTTAGCCTAACGAACACTATTCCCTGCGAGAGAACGATCAATCCCCCGGTACTTGCCACTACACTATACTACATCGGTCAGGTACACTGCCTGGTGGGGATTGCAAGCTTCTCGAGATCCTTCGAGAGGTAAAACGTAGTGCGTGTTGCAATCCACGCGCATCAGCTCATATCATCCAGAAGGCTTATTTATATAGCTGTGGCCACATGAAAGCTAACTGGTAACATTTAATACCCATAAGATGGAAGGAAGAGGCGATGGATTCTTGGGCTGCTTAGGAAGATGGACTGCAAGCAGTTTTTTTAAGTGTATTAAAGTTATGCCTTCATTAATAGCTTAATCAATGGGCCATAAAGATGACCTGCATGAAAGAATTTTCTGTACTTACGTTTTTAAGTTTTTTTTTAAGTGTATTTAAGTCGTGCAATTGAAAGCTATTAAAAGCTTTCAAATTAAGCTCCCTATTACCGAGCTTGTGTAACTTATCTTGTATAATAGAGTTGCTTACCATGAATGCATATGCTCAATAAATGCTCAACTTGCAACTCATTCTTTATATATAGTTAGATATAATAAAAGCAATTATATGTTATGTATAAAATTTAATTCATTATAATAGCATTAAACTGGGTACGGATTTAGATAAAATGAGGCGGGTATTATCAAAACTTGTCATCGAGCCGGTATCTGGCAAAAATAATTTATTTTCACCCAAAACTGCCTCCAAACCGCCAACCCGCCCTCGAACCTGAGTCGACAGGTTTGGGTTTCGGTTTTCCCCTTTGGCTTCGAGTGCTTATGTCATCCCAACGTCTACACTTAATTCCCATAAAAAACAACATTAGAAGTCTTTCATTAGAAAAAACATTTCCAGTGCCTAAGCGTGAGATTTTGCAACGTTGAGAGGCGGTTTCTAAAAAGAGTATTGCTAGAACCACAAAAACTTCACAAAATAAAATCTGCAAAAAAGATGAGTCAACGTGAAATATAGCATTTTTATCTAAATTTATCTTCTAAAGGTTGTTGCGACATCTTAGAGCATTTATGCATTAAATATTAAGTAAATGTGTAAATTATAATATTTAATAGATATAATACTGAAAATTTCTTTCACAGTTTCAAAAGTAAATTGTGAAGAATTGCAACAACATGATGGAAAACAACAAGGGTGTTGTTAGGGGTACTTCTTTAGTAGTTAGGGTCATCCCCAGGCCACTTTTATTCATTCTGTAACAGTTCTTTATCGTTTTGTATTTCATAGTTTATGTCTTCTAACACTTTTAACTTACGAAACTTTATATTTTATATTCCTTACTTTCTTTTATGTAATTATATAATACGTAAAACAAAATCATAAAAAATAAAAGATAAAAATAACAAAAAAATAAATTAAAAAAAAAACAAAAGAAAGATAAACAAAAATGATTAAAGTGAAAAGTGAAAAGTTTAAGAAAGTGAAATGTTGAAAAAAATAAAAGGGAAATGTTGAAACAATTAATTGTGAGCAATTTCAAAATAAAGTGAATATGTTGAAATAATTAAAAAGAAGATGTTGAAACAATTAATTATGAGAAATTTTCAAACCCGGCGGGTTGACCCGATAAATTTGACCCGTTTTTTCAACCCAACCCATCGGGTAGACCCGGTTTAAATTGACCCGTTTTTCGACCGGAACGGTTCAACCGGTTACTACCCAGGTCGAACCAAGTTTCAAAACATTATGTTTAACTAAGATGAGAAGAATGAGAAGAAACCACAACCACAAATATTAGATGCACTCACAAAAATAGATGCATCTCCCTATTATTTCTCCTTCCTTATTTAAAATACATGGCCACAATTGTTTCTCACTCTTCTCATTTCAATAATTCTTCTCACTAGATCCATACTCTTATCTCTAAACCCTCAAACTTTTATTAATTTTTATTTGTAACCCATAAACTCTTTTTTATCACTAAAAATATATGTCAAACATAAAATTTCGTTTGTACGTCGTTATAACCAACCCCAAACAATAATCCTCGTTTACAAGCTATAGTTGAAATAGAAGCATTTACCAAAAATAAAACTCTAGCATAGCACCACGTGGAAATTTCACCATAGTGTGGACACCAATCACACCATAAATTTCCTAAACAGTTATTAAAACCTTTGGTTGTAGCGACTAATAAAGATTTATAAAGAAATTTTTCATCGATAATTCTATTTAAAATAAACTGTTTCGTGTTTCTCTGAATTTGATTTAACTAAAAATAAAGATTAAAAAAAAAAAAAAAAAATTGAGCAGAAAATGACGATCAAATTCAATAGAAGAAACTACACGCCGTTGTAAACGGGGAAAGACTTTGAATTGGAATGAAAGTGACGGTCAACTCCGCAACTAGCCAACCGTAGACTTAAAATTCTTCTCATATTGACTTTATTACTTTGCCCTTGTGTTTTCCAGTTATTACAACATTGCCTATATTTAGCTTCTTTTTGGAAACTGCCTCTTTGTTTCTTTTTTTATGCACTTAATATTGATGTTTGAGTAAATTTCATTTTTGGTCCCTATGATTTTGCCAAATTGTATTTTTGATCCCTATCTTTTTAAAATACATCAAACATTACCATTTTGAACTTTAAATTGTAAAGAGTAAATTACAAGAATGGTCCCTGTGGTTTGACGAAAATTTCACCTGCCGTCCCTCAAACTTAAAAGTTGCATGTATGGTCCCTATCGCTGCCAAAGAATAACATGAATGGTCCCTCAGACTAACTGTCGTTAGTTTTTTCCATTAGTCCATTTGCACCGTTAGTCCTTTAACGACCGTTTGCAACAAACATTTGCACCGTTAGTCCTTTCATACGTTTTTGTCTATTTTTATATGTTTTCGTCTGTTTTTATACGTTTTCGCCAATTTTCTTACGTTTTTGTGTGTTTTTCTTATGTTTTTTTCGTTTACATACGTTTTTGTCCGTTTTTATACGTTTTAGCCCGTTTTCTTACATTTTCATCCGTTTTTATACGTTTGTATCCGTTTTTATCCATTTTTATACGTTTTTCTTACGTTTGTTCCGTTTACATACGTTTTTCTTATAATTTGGTTTATAAATTTTTGTTTTCTTATAATTTTTTTTCCTAATAATTTGGTTTTCTTATAATTTTTTCCTTATAAATTTTAAAGATATATAGGAAAAAAATTACAAGAAAAAAAAATTATAAGAAAACCAAATTTAAACATATTTATGAAAAAACGTATGAAAACGAGAAAAAAACGTAAGAAAAACGGACAAAAATGTAAGAAAAACGGACAAAAACGTCTGAAAATGAAAAAACGTAAGAAAACGGACAAAAACGTAAGAAAAACAGACGAAAATGTAAGAAACTAGACAAAAACGTAAGAAAAACGGATAAAAACGTGTGAAAACGGGAAAAAAAAACGTATAAAAATGGACGAAAACGGATACAAACGTATAAAAACGGATGAAATATAAGAAAACGGGCCACAACGTATAAAAACGGACAAAAACTTATGTAAACGTAAAAAACGTATGAAAACTGAAAAAAAGTAAGAGAAACGGACAAAAACGTAAGAAAAACGGATGAAAATGTAAGAAACTGGGTGAGAATGTATAAAAACAAACGAAAACGTATGAAAACGGACAAAAACGTATGAAAACTGGAAAACGTAAGAAAAACGGACAAAAATGTAAGAAAAACGGATGAAAATGTAAGAAACTGGGCGAAAACGTATGAAAACGAAAAAAACGTAAGAAAACAGACAAACACGTAAGAAAAACGGATGAAAACGTAAGAAAATGGGCGAAAACGTATAAAACCGGACGAAAACGTATAAAAACGGACAAAAATGTATGAAAGGACTAACGGTGCAAATGTTTATTGCAAACGCTCGTTAAAGGACTAACGGTGCAAATGGAGTAACGGAAAAAACTAACTACAGTTAGTCTGAGGGACCATTCATGTTATTCTTTGTCAGCGACAGGGACCATACATGCAACTTTTAAGTTTGAGGGACGGTAGATGAAATTTTCGTCAAACCATAGGGACCATTCATGTAATTTACTCAATTGTGGTAGAAAAGGAAGAAGAGAAAAGTAAGTTAGTCATTTCACATCGATCGATAGACTGTATTTGCAATCCAAAATTCAAAATAAGGATGTTCGTTGCATTTTCAAAAAGATATGGACTAAACATGCAATTCGGTCAAAATACAGGGACCAAAAATGCAATTTACTCTTGATGTTTTTTAGACCACTTTCTAGGTATGCATCAAAACATCATAGTTGTGTAAAATTTAGTGCAAAACATGCCAAGATTAAAATGGTCTAAAAACTTGGTACAACAATGTTCATCACATCAGAATCAATGGACAATATGGTGTAAAAAATTAGTGGAAGGCCCCACAATATGCAAAATGAAATAATATGATTGGCTGGTGCGACGTGTACTTGGGAATCTATGGACAGTAGCCAAAAGTCAAGTCAAGTCAATTTTTCTTTCATTCTTCGTAAATTTCCACAACTTTTTGAAGCCTCGTAGTATCATTTTGTTTTGTTAGGGTCTTGTCAGTGGTCATGGTAAGGGCACGGCAAGGGAACGGTACCGTGCGGGAACACCGCCGCCGGTAGTGCGGTACCGCTCGGTAAGCTTCCCACACGGCAATCTTTCACGCACGGTAAGCTTTAATTCGACGTTTTTTTGTTTTTGACCGTTGTTGTTGAAATGATGTAGTGCCACAAGTGATGCCAACAAAAATATGGGTGAGTGATGAAAAAAGTGAATGAATGATGTGGCATAAGGAGATTGGTTGGGAGTGAGTGATGAGGGTGTGGTGCCACAAGTGTTGCCAACACCCTTAGCACAAAACACATGCTCCTTTGGATTTTAATCTTTTCTAATTTAGCATTTGATTCAAAAATATAATATTAAAAGGAAGATGACACAACTAAGATTTTCTACTTTGTTAAATGATAAATCTAAGGCTAATCACTTGAAAATGTATCTAACTTGTCACGTTTTCCACTTTAGGTAAAATGTATCTAACTTGTCACGTTTTCCATTTTAGGTAGCGAACTAAAATCTATGCACTTAAATCCCCAACCTTTTGAATTTGGTCACTTTTGAGTATTTTGCACATATAAAACAATTATTTTATCTTTCGTTGTCAATAAAAAGGGTAAAATCGTCATTTTACATGTGAAAAATATCAAAAAGTGACCAAATTCAAAAGGTTGGGGATTTAAGTGCACGGATTTAGGTTCAGTGATTAAAACTGAAAAATTTGATAAATATGATACATTTTCAACTGATCAGCCCATAATTCTACTATCAAATTAAATATTACAATCTTTCCCTTTAAAGTTACACCAGCGCAACGTGTGTTACCATGTTACCACACCCGATGCTTTTAATAATATAAAAAAGGGCTGGTCATGAAGTTTTATAAAAAAAACTATGGTATAAACAAAAAAGGTTTAAAAAAAACATCTACAAAATGAAGTGTTATGTTTTAATAGGTGGCTTTTGCAATAATTTATCCATCATCTTTTTTAGTAACCCAATCAAAACATAATATCCGTATGTCTTTTTATAAACCATTTGCTCTAGATGCATACGCGGAGAAATAAAATCTCGTTATTTGATGAGGATTTTACAAAAGATATTTTGTGAGAAAACAAATACTTATTATGAGAAATGTTCAATATATATTTAATATTTGTCATAAATTCAATGAATAAATCTTGGCTATTTATTTTTTTGATTAAAAAAAAAACTTTCACATTAAATTATCTTCCTATAGATATGCACTTCTATATACTTTCAACGATTTTTTTTTCTCAAAATTTCCGCCCAGAAAAATCACATGTGATTTGTAATTTTACAAATCACATGTGATTTTTTTACAAATCACATGTGATTTTTTTACAAATCACATGTGATTTTTCTGGATGAAAATTTTGAAAAAAAAAAAGTTCGTCGAAAGTATATATAAGTGCATATTTATAGAAAGATAATCTAATTCTCGTCGCGATGTTGTATTTTTTTTAGCTTAAAGATTTACCGTTTGCAAAATATGTTGTTTTACAAAAAAAGGTGAAAATTGGTTTTTTATTTATTTTGATAAAAATTAGACGACTAAGATTGATTTATTAGATCTATAACAAATATTATATCTATACTGATCTCAATTCTACTTATTACTCCCTCCGTCTCAAAATAATGGTCCACATTTATTTTTTGGGATGTCTCAAATTGATTGTACACTTTCCATATTAAGTACTCCGTAATAAAAAGAGAATTTAGTGGGAGAATAGTTGAAAATTGTAGTGGTCTCACTTTTATTAAACTCTGTGATTTTTGTCTTCTGATAATAATTTTGAGACGGAGGAAGATATGAATTTTTTATTATTTATTATTATTATTATTATTATTATTATTATTATTATTATTATTATTATTATTATTATTATTATTATTATTATTATTATTATTATTATTATTTTTATTTTTTTTTTATTATTTTTTTTGTGTGTGTTTGGTATAGATAATTGGCTTGTGAAAAATGAAAATTGCTTAACTTCAAGTAAAGATCCTAGAGTAAATTCGATTTATTTTTTTTGATTTTTGGTAATTGTTAGACAAATAATGTGAGATAGCTCGAAAAAGAATGATGAACAAACAATTTAGGATTGAGGAAGTAGTCATCTAACAAAGATAGATGATTTTCGAATAGCATAATATTATTTTTAACTTTTTGTACGATAACAACTTTACTTTTAATTAATTAAAGTTTGTAGCTTTTTATTGATAATATAATAATCTCAATCCTATTTTTTTAAGTAAACTATTTACTCAAAGCATTTTAGTAGAGATAGGTTATATGTACCCTCTAAAATACGAATATTACCTCTTTATTTCATTATTTTATTATTTATTATTTTTTTCGAATGATGTTTTTATTATAAAACTGTGAAACTGAAAGTACGAAACAAAAACCATAATGTTTAACAAATCAAAAGTATTAAATTATCGAAAAAGTATGATGAGAGAGGGGTGAGAATGGTAAGAAATAGAGATAATTCTAAAAATGGCCAAGTTGCCCAATCGTCTAGCCTTTTAGATTTGAAAATTCTCAAAATGGCCTTTGGGCAACTGCGCAAGCTAACCGGGGGACGCCAAGTGCTCCGTTTTTTAGGGCAACTTTTATATTTTTTAGGCAACTTGATCATTTTTGGAATTATCCCTAAAAAATAAAGGTAAGAGGGTCTTTATAACACAACATTTTTGTATGTTGGAAATAAGTAATGCGTAACCGAAGGTTTTCTTTTTCTCAAAAATACATTTTTTTGACTAAAAAATATACTCAAAAGTCCACGAATACCACACAATAAAAAAAAGCAAGTGGCTGCTCTGCTCAAACTCAAAAAACATTAACTCCAATGGCAAAAGAAGTAATTAATAAAACCCAACTGGGCATTTTCACAAATAGATTCATATAAATAACAAAACAATTCATAACAAGATTTGACAAATTATTATTCAAATAATTATGCCATTATCATACTACTGGCAACAAAGAAAATGAGAGTTGAAAGGTCTGCATTTCAGTTCAAATTCATGGCACTTGTGCTGCTGCTTGTGTTGTTTTCAGTCTTGAATCTTGCATCATCAGAGATCATCTTTGAAGAAAGATTTGATGGTATATTTTTAGCACTTTTTATAAAAAATTTCTGGTTTTCTTTGATATTGTATATTGGTTTTTGTTGCTTTAATGATTTTATGTAATATGAAGTTCATAGGTTATTAGTAAGATTTGTGTGTGAAGAAGTTTGTTTTTGTTACTCCCTAACTCTCAAAATCATTGTACAGTAACTTTTTGTTTTTTACTTTTTGCAGAATGACAATTTTACCCTTAGTGAATTAGTTTAAAACTTTTTTACTCCCTCCGTCCCATATTAAGTGTCCATAATGGTATCTTTGAATGTCCCATATTAAGTGTCCATTGCAATAAATGAAGGAATCTTGATAACTAAATTTCCAACTTTGTCATTGACTTTTATATTAATTGTAATAATTTATTACACCTAAAACTTTGTGCTTATATTAATTGGGGGTATAGTTGTCATTTGGTTAACAATCAATTTTAATAATTTAGTACACCTAAAACTTTGTGCTTTTGTGTTATGGACACTTAATATGGGACTGAGGGAGTAATGTTTGTAATAATAACCTCAAGTGAGGTTAATATGGTAAACTCAAACTAAATTCTCTGTCAATTTTTTTAAGTGGACAATTAATACGGAGAATAAATATGAGACAGAGACAGAGGGAGTATATATTAAGGATTTATTTATTGATTAGAACATTGGAATTTGATATTTTAGTGTTTGATAAGTTAAAAAGATGCATTTTTCTAAATTAGTGATACAAGTTAAGCTTACTCAGTTTTCGATTTCGGCATAAGAAGCTTAGTTCTACTGTAAAGGGTGTGGAAGTTATAATCTTGACAAGCTTATTTTGCTGGGCTTTTGAATTTGTGGGCTTATGTAAAGAAGGAAACGCTAATAAGCACACTTTCTTTCGGCCATAAATAAGCCATAAGGTCAACTTGATAAGCTCATCAGCCGAAAAAATGGGCTTATGAGCTTTTCTAAATATGCATAAGCTCGTAAGCCCAGTAAATAAGCTAACTAGAAACCCCCTAGTGACCCTCTGTGGTTTTTGAGGGTAACGAAACTATATAATATAAATATTTTTGTTGTTTGACTTTGAGTTAATCCATTAGCTAGTGACTGTTGAAATGTTTATTTGTTTGGTTTTTGGGTTTGAATTGTAGTAGGTTGGACTTTGGTTTGCTTATTGCAGTATTATATTCTTGTTAATGCACTTGTAGTTTTGAACCTGTCTATTTAACTACAGTCACTTGCTGTTTTGTTGTAATTTGTGGCGAATAGATGGGTGGCAGAGCCGGTGGGTGAAGTCTGACTGGAAAAAAAGTGAAGGAAAGGCTGGTTCGTTTAAGCACACAGCAGGGTCGTGGTCTGGTGATCCGGATGATAAAGGTAACATTTCTCATGTCAAATGTTTTGTACAATTTGGAAATTTTAGATTTGGATATGCCTCTGAAAGTCTTCATAGTTAGGGCCCATTTTTAGGTAGGATGCACATGAGTAGTTTGTGTACAAAAGCTTGTAATGCTTTTCATAGGTCTTTTTTTGCTGCTATCGTTTTTAATGCTAGTCTGTAACTCCACTATTTGTTTGAGGATACTTTAGAACACCCATATCCATTTAAAGGCCGGTACATGTGGCCCAAATTGTTTGAAATACATACTTTTTGTTCTCTGGGGTACTTGAACTAAGTTTCCATTTGAAATACATGCTTTTTGTTTTTTTGGGTTTAGTTTTCACAGAATCCTCTTTTGTGCTGCAAGATTACAAATTAATATGCTGTCTTATGGTTTAGTTTGTAAGGAATTGTATAGGAATTCCAGTAATCCAATATAGGGAAGACATCAACTTTTGCTGCTGTTTGTTGAACAAAAGTAACAAACTATAAAACGGATGGGGGTTTCATGTTGAGGGTTACCTGGGGAGGGCGAGTCTTTGACTCAGATGTACGCTGCCTAAATGGGTATCCCGTGACCGTTTCTGACCCTTTCCCTGGCCACCTCCAAATGTGCACATAGTGATGTTTTAATCCTAGACCTTTTGTGAGGGGTTAGGTGCCTTACCACTAGCCATTTGGTGGTGGTTAAAGTAACCAAATATTTGAAGGAAAAAAGAAAAGCTTCAAAATAGAATTCTTATGTGAAATCGAGAATGGTGAACTTTCAACTTATGCTGACATTTTAGTGAGATTCATCACACTTTAAAATAAAAAATAAAAAAAATCATTAGTTCTAGTAGAACTATATTAACTTAAATTCTCAAACTATAGTAAATCCGAACTTTTACATCCACTTTTATAAATGGGTTAGAGGATTCTGATAGGCCATATGTAAGTGATTTGTGCATTTGAAACCAAGTAATCTCTGAGATTTGGATTGTTTTCACCCATTTCAGGTCTTCAAACGACAACTGATGCAAGACATTTTGCCATCTCTGCAAAGATCCCTGAATTCAACAACAAAAACAGAACACTCGTGTTACAGTACTCAGTCAAAATTGAACAAGATATCGAGTGTGGGGGTGCATATATCAAGCTTATGTCTGGATATGTCAACCAAAAGAAATTTGGTGGTGACACTCCTTATAGGTTCAACATTATACACTCCAGCGTATTATATGTGTTGGTGCTAGTACATTTTTATGTATTTAGTGTTTTTCTTTTTCGGCAGTGTGATGTTTGGACCAGATATATGTGGCACACAGACAAAGAAACTTCATGTGATTCTGTCATACCAGGGGCAAAATTATCCTCTAAAGAAGGATTTGCAGTGCGAAACAGACAAGTTGACCCATTTCTACACGTTTGTTCTTAGGCCAGATGCAAGTTATAGTATCCTAATAGATGGCAGAGAAAGAGACTCAGGGAGCATGTATACAGATTGGGACATCCTTCCACCCCGTAAAATCAAGGACGTGACTGCCAAAAAGGTCAGTCTACCATTGAATTAGACTGTTCCAGTTGACCATTAGTCTTGGATTTCAATGTTTGCTCTTTTGAATGTTGGCATGTAGTTTGTATGTGCTATAATAAGTTTAATCACAGAATTATTTGTTCTTGTGTCCCTTGAGCTATCTTTTCAAGCGGTTTTCTTTATTTTTCAGCCCACAGATTGGGAGGAAAAAGAGTATATTGAAGATCCAAATCAAGTCAAGCCAGAGGTATGTGGCACATATTATTTTGTTTGTTGATTAGTTCAATAGTGTGTATACTGTTAAATATTATGCTTACATAATTTGGTATTTCAGGGATATGATTCAATCCCAAGAGAAATTCCTGACCCCAAAGCCAAACAGGTAGCTAATTAGCAAGTTATAATGCATTTCTGTTTGTTTTCTGCCTTTTTAGATTTCATCTTTTAGTCATGTTTGACTTTGGTAAGTAGGTTCATCTGCCAATTTATATTCATGTTTTTTTAACATTTAACCCTTTCCTGCCAATTATGAATAACAAAACTAGTAAATGGAAGCTTCTTTCTATGAGATTATTTTTGATACACGGTTTTCTGCATTGCGGTGCAACCATTGATATTTCGGTTAATGTCATAACATAGGATTATTATACTATATATGCTGTTAGACAAAGAATGTGATAATTTATTGTGCAATATCTTTAAATAGACTGCCTTGTTGATTCTCTTTCTGAGCTTAATAAGTGAGATAGATGTTGCTCAGGTAACTTTTATATCATAATCTCCTTAATATGTTAAAACTTATTATAGCCTGATACTTGGGACGAAGATGAGGATGGGATATGGAGAGCACCAAAGATACCAAATCCAGCATACAAAGGCCCATGGAAACCAAAGGTATGGATGATTTTACAAACTTTATTGTTTTAGGATCAGAAAACATATTTTCATTTGAGCAAATCACTTGTGTTGCTACAGAAAATTAAAAATCCGAACTACAAGGGGAAGTGGAAGATCCCCTGGATTGATAACCCAGGTACTCTGCATACTGCATCATATGCATTTTAGTTTTCAGTAAAACCGAATTGTAGAGGTCGCAAAATGACGGGTTAGGTGTGTTGGGTAATGGGTCAAAGACTGGTTAGGTTAGGTTGACCTGAAAGACTTTTTGCCTAAGATCTTTTATTTATTACTGTATTTGTTAACACTTAAGTGTGACAAAAATGATTATTAGAATTCAATATTACATTTTCAATATTCATCCAATTTTTTTTATTAAAAAAAGATTTAGTCTTTTTAATCTTTTTCCTATTTAGATACGTAGTATATTTTATTTTCCACATTTGAACTGTTTGAGATAAAACACCAAATTCAGCCATTTATAAGTAACTGTGTCAAATTTGCCACGTATATTGTTTTACTAGAATCCAGCAGGCCGACTTACATTATGTTTACCTTAACAGAATTTGAAGATGATCCTGATCTATATGTGCTCAAGTCTATTAAGTATGTGGGAATTGAGGTTTGGCAGGTAAGGTCCCCTATTATAGCTCATCTGAGGATGCTCTTTTCTTACATATGACACTCATAGTTAGATTTTTTACACAGTGCATGAATAATCATTTGACTGATGCAGGTGAAAGCTGGAGCTGTTTTTGACAACATTCTGATCTGTGATGATCCCGAGTATGCAAAAGATGTGGTACAAGAAGTTTTCACCAACAGAGAGGTTTGTCTTGGCTTCTGTATGGCAGCATAAACAAACTATGGGGTGGCAAATGGGCGCGTTGGTAACTTTTCAAAAGGCGTACCTTTTTTTAGTATGGGTTGGGTTGATGCACAATCATCCCTTTGTTAAATTCTTTTATAAATAATTTATGCTTTTTTTACATGGTTATGAACATTATATTATTAAAACAATGGTATGTTTTTAATAAAATTAATGTAGGACATTGTGAGCATTAAAAATGCCGGTATGACGAGTGTCGAACACACTCAACCTGTTCCCTTTACAGTTGATCTTTTTATGTAACCCCTTACCCGTTTGACTCATTCGAAATATAGCATGGCCCAAATAAATCTATCTGCAATTACATGTGTCAAAATTGTCATCTCTAACTTTGCGCTTAATTCTGATTTGTGCTTGAAAATCAGATGGAAAAAGAAGCATTGGAGGAAGCAGAGAAAATCAAAAAAGCAAGAGAGGAAGAGGTGGCTTACTTAACAAATTGTCATTAAACTCAAAATTATTGTGTATTTATTAATGTCAACTTTAAATGTGCAGGAAGCACAAAGAGCAAGAGAGGAAGGTGAAAAGAGGAAAAGAGAACGAGGTTATGATAGAAGGCGCCGGGATAAGGACCATTACAGGGACAGATACCGAAAGGTTAGTATGTAAATCTGATATTTTTAGTTATTAGATTGTTAACTTTGCCGAAGGCTCATATATGCTCGAGATAGTTGAAAACTTCAATGCGTGTCTTTCTCATTTTACCACTCAAATTGAATAATTAGATGCAATATGAATCAGAGATGATGTTTTGAATTGCTCCTGTTCTTATTTGAAGTTTATTGTACAAGTGTTTGACAAATTTTGTAATTTACCCATATAATACATAATTGACCTAAAAGGACATTCTTCTGAAGAAACGAGGTACATACTGTGCGATGGGAGTACAACTAATTCAGATTAAATTAAAAAATACGAGTAGTTAATTAGGAAATTCAATTCTACCCTCTGATATTTAGTGTTGTTGCAGCTAGTATGAAACTGATTATGTGACCTCCGGAAGCAAGTGTAATATGTTTCTTTATACAGTAAAAATGATTATTGCGACTTTAAGATACAAGAATCAGATATCCAGTCACACAATGCAAATCCAAACACCCCTTAACATGCATCTGTTATTGTACTAAAATAAATAAACTTTCTAAGGACATAATCTGCTAGTATATTGTAGCTGTTTATTTATTTATTTATTTATTTATTTATTTATTTATTTATTTTTTTCCTAATCAACTTCTAATTTTTGCATTCTTTACCTGCAGCGCCATTACGATGACTATCATGTAAGTTTGAATCTTTCTTTTTATTTTCGTACATATGTTTTTCAATCTCTTGCTGCATACATATGAAATCTAAATAGCTAAGTTCATTCATTTTATATTCGCTGGTCTTGTAGGATGAGCTGTGAGCCTGTGAGATGTGACGATTCATTTATTGTAGTAGGCATTTATCACCGGCCTACTGGACAATATAGGCCATGTTCCGTTTTCATCTTTACATGTAACACCCAAAATGTTGTACTTTGTATGTCGAACTATCGGATAAGAATTCTATTTGGTACTACATGGTATTTTTTTCTTTATAGGGAACGTTTTGCTAATGCAAATTTATGTGAATTTGGAGCACGGTTTTTGGTTTCCTCTATACGATAGCCATATTATTTTCTCGAGTTTTGGTTTTTCCCGTTGGTTTCTGTTTGCCTAGAAAAATGTAAATCATAGTCTAGGGTCTTATATGTAATAAATGTAATAGTTTAAGGTTTGGTTGTGTAAGTTGTTAAATGTTTGGTTGAATGTATTTGTTGTTTACGAGATGCTATGTGTACCTGGGTATAAATACTCTCTCACACGACGCGAGATTATGTGTGTGACACTATTTACATGAAATACGTTTTTCTCTCTAGTTTACGCGCGTGCACCAACTCTCTCTCTCTCTAGAATTTGTATGATTAGGGCTTGATTATGGGAAAACATTTGGTATCAAGAGCTTGTGTATGAATCAAATCAAGAGTCTTCAAGTTGTGAGAATAAAAATGTGGATTTTGAGCGACTCAAGTTTCTTTTTTGGAATTAGAAAATCTTTATCTTAGAAAGACCTTAAATGAAATTTCAAAAGAATCTACTGAACCAAATAAAAACTTAAATACTCATAACAAAGATTAAACAAATAGAAATAAGTATTCCCAAATGAAAATTAAAAAAAAAAAAGCCGAAGTACCAACCATCAATTTCCAATCACAATTGCATGCATAGCAACACCATCATCTAAGAAACAAATACCCCATACCATCGCGACATAAAAAAAAAACCTGAAAACACTGTGTGTTTGACGGTAGAGTGCAAGATGAGAGAAAGTGTGTGTGAGACGGTGATATGAGAGAGACAAAGCGTGTGTGTGAAATTGCGTGTTAAGCAGTAGATATGAGCAATCTCTAAAACGCACCAAAACGACATCGTTTTAACCCAAAGTTATTTAAAAACATGGAATAACGTCGTTCCCAGACAAGCAAAGAATTAAAAAAAAAAAAAAAAAAAATAATAAAAAAAAATAAAAAAACACCCAAACGACGTCGTTTTTGAACCCTTCAAAACAGTGTTGTTTCGCACGGTAAATGTATAATAGAGTAATGAGTAATATAGGTGGTCAATTGTTACAGTTTGTTAAAAATTATCAAATATTAAAATACAAGCTCTTATAAAATTAGTTTACAAACATATACAACATGCAACTAATTGAGTTTAGATTATACAATAATAAAAAAATTGAGATAATCTAAATCATTTAACTCTCATGAAAAATTTAACAATAAAAAAAAGGAACGCTTATAGAGGTTGGAACTCAACCAATACTTGTGTTTAAGTTCCATATTAAAAGCATACAGTATAATAACTAACTTTGACGAGTTAGCTTATGATTATGGTTTACAAATGTATATATTGATAATGATGATAATCTTTCTCCAACACCCAAAAAAAATATATCTTTCTACAAAACTCAAAACTATAAAATTGCGTATAGCTGGAGAAAAATGAAACTAGATGCTCAGTTACACTTCAGAACTTCTTTCATTTGAGGTTTAATTAGCTTTACTTAGTATTTTGTTATTTTATTTTATTTTCAAGTTTCATAATACGTAAATATTAAATTTACATATGTATGAATTTGTCTTTCTCAAATGTTAATTTTAGTTTTTCATTATCATGTTGATAATTTTTATGTTCAATACATGCATGCACCTGTAAGAATTAGTCAACGTACATACTCAGTAACTCAGATGCTCCTAAAGTTTAATATTTGGTAGTAGTCATATCAATAAAATAGTTCAGCGTATAGATTCTCGTGTAAATTGCGCATAAAAGGACATAGATTAAAAATTAAAACTCTTAGAGTATCAGGTGCCATGCTTGGTCCGGCGTTGTGCCAACGTGGCCAAGCGTTATATGGCGTTGAGACGGTGTTATGATAATTTTTTTGATGTTAATGTTGAAATATTAAAGCTAATGTGACGCTGACGTGGCAGGATGTTAACTCATAACTTGAGTTATTACACCTTATGCTCTTATATAAAATCGCAACAACTTGCTATCCGGTTTACTAGTTGTTATAATTGATGAAAAATAAGTGTTAACATGACGCAAGCATGGTGCTATTGGTGATTAAATTCATAATATATTAACATTATCGGATTTACACGTAAACTATTTAAATACTCTTAACAACTAAACCTGCTAGTAACAAAAAATTTGATAAGATCTTCCAACAAAAAGCATCTCTTAGATACCCTTTTATTAATAGAAAATTATCTAAGAAAATAAACATAGAACTATTTTATGATTGATTATCTTAAACTGGATCATATATGACACGAGCATTCCGAACCCGTGCTACGCACATACTTTGTATCTAAGTGTTCATCGGTTAACGTTTGTGTAAATTGCCGAATATACAACAATCTATAACTAAGGTTGCCGCGAGGGATCTTTGTTGATTTGTTCATGAATATACAACAATCTATAACTAAGGAGTCTTCATAGCCGAACCACTATTAATACTCTTATCTCGGTTTGATCTTATCACACTCTTATTTATTACCTTGTATCTTATTTATAATCGTGTTTGAGTTGTTACTTGCATTGGGCTTCTAGAGTATGTTTTATTTATATGTAGCCCTGTAGGAGCAGTTGATATTTTTTATTTGCTTCGATATGACGTTTTTGCATGGGCGTAATGATAATAATGAGTTCCTGTTCATAGCATGTGCGATGCACCGGTTTTGTTTTTGAATAAACTATTTAACTGTTGCTTATAATTTACAAATGTTAAACTATTTAAAACTCAAAAAAAAAAATGTTATTATAATTTATATATGGCTTCAAGCCAAAATTATGTATTTTGTCCTTTCTATTCATTATTCAAGTTGATATTTTTAATATGATGTATTTTGTTGTTTTAGCAAATTGTTTTAATTTTTTTGTTCAAATTGGAACAACAAAAATGATTATTAAAAAATTCTGCCCATTGTTATTAACGGATGGGCCAAAAACACATTTTTTGGTGATGGTTGGATTTTGTTGGTCAATATAAAAATTGTTGGTGTCTTTATTTCGTCACTTTTAATTGAGGTCGAGTCAAAAACTCAAAATGATATTCAGACTCGTGCGATGCACACGGGTCGTATTTAAGTATTTATAGCGTAATGTTTGACACTAATTTTCGTCATATATAACTTGGGCTACCTCAGGACCCATGCGATACACACAGGCTTGGGCTGCCTCAGGACCCATATTATTATACATATACTCTGTAACTTTTAAGTTGACTCACTCTGTCGCTTCATAAATTACACATAATATATTGATATTTCGAACTTCAATAAACAAATTTGAACGATAGGACCATTAACTTGATTTACAAACATATAATGAATTAATGGGACTATCTATACGCATGATTTGACAACACATACTGCTATTTCCTTTAGCATATTAAACTTCTTGTTCACAACTTCACATGACCAAAACATAAATGGCAATTCCATAAGAATGTAATTATGTTTAGCCCAAAACTGATAAGCCCAAAACTTAAATGAAAAAAATGATAAAAATCCACTCTACCTTAAAACTTGTCACACCTAACCCTAATTTTCATTTCATTAGCCTCCCTTATTCCTCCTCTCAAATGGCAGTGACACAAACAACACCACGGACATAAATCCCTTTCTTTCATTCGTCTTTAATCCAAACCACAAATAAAAATCCATGGAAATCACAACCCTCTGATTCTTGCTCTTCAACTCACATGACTCTCTAATTCTTGTTCTTATTACGTTCTCCAAAACGGCGGCTTCAAAAGATCTTGTATAAGATCTAAGGTAGGTGGTTATATGTTTTTTTTCTTACAACGAAACAAAGATAGATTATAACATATTTGTTATAAATCTTTCTTTATTACTTTCGGATATTAAAAATGATCTATGATGGGAACTGAGATCTTGCACTTTTTCTTTTATGTATTTTGTTTGATTTGTCGAAAGGAGATGTGTTGAAGTTAGCGGTTTCACTTCTACTTTTATCTCTATTTTTTTCGATCAGCCGGTTTTATAAAAGGGGTGGTTTAACGGCGGCAAGTCACCACTGCCGTCTTCTTGCTGGTGCCAGCCATGTGTGTTTTTTGTTGTTGAAGTAATAGATCGATTGTATTTGATAGCCGAGTTTCATGTTTCAAAGTATGTATTTATACTACTCATTATATGAATATGAAAAGACTAATCGGGTTCTTTTTGGTTGTAAATGGAGGATGGTTTATATTCTGAACTTAATTGTGTGAGGCTTTCCATTGCCAAAACTGCAAAGCTCGTGTTTTGTATTCCATAATAATGATAAGAAGGAACCCTTGTAACCATGGACTCTTGATATGTAGGCAATTATTCTTGCAATTACAATAGATGAACAATGAAGGACTCAACACACCTTTTTAACTCAAAAACCTCTATCTTCATTACTCCACATTCAATTAGAGGGCCTAATCTTATAGTATTATAGATATTAAATAATCTGAGAGCCATGTGGCATGACATTTCTTTTAAAATGTACATATAAGGGTGTTATCAGGTCGGTTTATCGGGTTTTTTATTGGAAAATGTGATCCACGATCCAATCCTATATGATATTGGGTTATCGTGTTCGCATGTGTTCTGGGTCGGGTTATTCAGGTTTTTTTTTGTATAATTCGGCACGAACCAAAAGTGCAAGCAAAAGATAATATGACAATCAAGTTAAATATGGTTGCAGGCGTGCATATCTGCAACAAAATAGAATACATGAAGCAACAAATTGGTATCCAATCAGTGTATTAGTCGTTGTATCAATAGGCATATTCAGAACTTCCAAATTTTCAAGAACCACGATGGGAGTATTCCAAAAAAAATAAAGTATCACTAGGCCACTAGTACAAAATGAATCGTGCCATAAAAGAGAAACGAAACCCTATCTAAACCCTTAATCGTTATTGTTCAAAAACGTCTAAATCTTGTGTTTTCTTGCACCAATCTGATCCGGTTATTGATTAACACTCCTGTTAATTGGTTCTTGATTTGTTTCATGCTTTGATATCACTTGTTTTAGAGTTTTTTCTTGATCGTTTATTAGGGTATCATCTTATCGTTTCCTGTCTCTACCCGACATTGGTTTTAGTCGGTTCGGATCCTTATTAATCCTTAATTGAATCGTTTACATCTTTATTGTTTGGATTAACATGGATGCTGGTTAGTTTAATTTGTTCGTTCGACTCAAAACCCTAAGCGATTAGGGTTTTATCTTTATTTTCTGGTATTGCATGCTGCTTGCGACTTGTTTGATTTGTTTTAGTGGTGGTGGGAGATGAATAAGGGTTTTTTGAGTTCTAAGAGTGCGACTAAGGGTTCGTATGGTGCTGCTAGTTCTGTGGGTAAAGCTCAAGTTGACGGTTCTAAGTCCATTGGGAATATAAACGTGAATGTTGGTGATTTGATGGGTACTAGTTCATTAACACTAGTGAACTTTGATGAATTAGGTGCTAGATTCAAACGTTCTAAAACTCGCGAAGCTGCTAGGAGTATTAGGAACCCTAACTCCGGTTCTGAATATGATGGTGACATGGTTAACGAGGGCATTAAGGATGTTAATGATGATGTGATGTCTCAAACACCACTTGTAGCTGCTGATCATGAGGTTAACGATTTGGTGTCTCAAACACCACTTGAAGCTAACATGGCTCAACAAACAAACCAAGTGAAGCCGGTTTCACTTGGTACTAATGGTAATCCTAGTTCTACTCAGCCTATACTTGCATCGTCTGGTCCTATTATTACTGAGTGGAGTGTTGAAGATGGTGATATTGAACTATCTACGCTTGTGGACAAGAATAATCAAGTGAAGCCGATTTCACTTGATCCTTTAGTTAAGGATCCGAATGGTCCACATGGGGCTTCTAACAAGTCTCATAGTTCTGATAAGGTTGATACGAATGCACATGGGGCTGTTGGTATTGAGAAGGTTGGTGTGGATGCTTTGAAACAACCTTCTACATCGTATGTGTTAGTTTTATGAACATAAATTAATAGTGTGTGTTAGGATCGAACTCGAGATCACGGGATTGCACACTTTATGTATGAAGAGTAAATGAATAATTATTTATAAATGTTATGTATAATTATTAATAAACACAATACGAGTAACGACCGTTAGTATTTAACGGAATTGACTAACGACCGTTAGACGAAAATAAGGAAAGTATATTGTGTGAATTATTGGAAAGTCAAGAAGGTTCCGGAATCCCTTTGAGGACTCCTATTGGACCGGCCACACAAAGGAGGGCACCTCCTTTGTGCCTTGGACTCCAAGTAATCTCACACTATATATACAAATCCAAGGTTAATTGTTTTCTTATCTCTTGTACACATTAACTTGGTGTTTTCTTTCTTTTCTTCTCTCAAAATTCGACCAAACAATCCCTAACTTTAGGGATTCGATTTTTGCTTTGTGTTTTCAATTTACTTGCATAAACTTTACTTGAAGTAGTACGTGTGTACAAGAACGTGAATCAAACACACTATTGTTTGATTCTTGGATTGAATTACAAAAAGGTAAGAGGTAATTCTTATAATCCATATAAACCTAATTAGGGTTCTTGAATTGAAGATTTGCTCTTATTGATTCTTGTTCGGGCTAGAATCAAAAGGTACGTTTACCTTTAATGTTTGGTTAATTAATTATGCATTATATGATCCTAATTGCTTCCGCTATGTTTACTTGATGCTTTTATTTATATATGTATGACATGAGTATAAAATTCCAACAATGACATCATGAGCCGTTATAATGTGTAATTAATTACCAAAACACATAAAAAAACGAATTTTGTTTG
The DNA here is from genome assembly GCA_014162995.1 of Artemisia annua. Lineage (NCBI taxonomy): Eukaryota > Viridiplantae > Streptophyta > Magnoliopsida > Asterales > Asteraceae > Artemisia > Artemisia annua. Next base: position 67,224 of record LBNU01014023.1, on the reverse strand, counting down.
GTTTTATGCATGTTTTTAGATTTAGGGTTTAATAAAAATAAAAAACCTAATTTTTATATAAATCGATTTTTTTTTTAAATTTGAGGGTTTTTGGATTTTGATCTTTAAATCTGATTAGAAACCCTAAGAAACATGTTTATGTGTTTAAGTAAACGTTCTTGTGACAATATGCAATAATTGTTATGTGGAATCCATGAAAACATGCATGTTTAGCATGGATTCAATGATATTTTTAATTGTTAAGATTTTACATGTAAATTAATTGATAGATGTCGAATTGGAGAAGACTCCAATATTAAGTAATCAATTATGTGTTAATTAAAACCTAGAATTGATTTTTAATAGGATTATCGAATTAAGTTTGCATGTGGCTACATGTTTTATATATATCTAGTTGTTTATTTTTTTGTTTAAATTACTTGTTTTTTGTTTAATTGTGTTAGACATGTTTATAAATGAAAAAGGGTAATTTTTGTATAAAAATAATATGGACTAAATAAATGGCGAAATTTGTTTTGGTTTTAAGAGTCAAATTTACAAGGTTTAGTTGATTGATGTTTTTGTACAATAGTGTGTGAAAGGCGGACCGAAATCGCCGTACAATGTGCTTGTAGAGAGGGGTTTTTAAAGACCATGCACCTACCGGTTCTCTACAACCGCTTGTGCGCCGATCTAGACTTACCTATATCACTATTTTACGTACTATATCATCTTAAGGGTGAATTGACTAAAATTCCACTATGATTATCCGAAACACTAAGCTTTAGGGCTTATGCAAAAGTACGATATAGTGGACGATAATTGTTAGTAATTCTTTAATTGGTGAACCCAATACCTCAATCAAAACTTTGTTAATTTGATCTTAGTGAATTGGTAATAAAAATGTTTTGTAATAACCAATGTTATAAAGTTGTATGCATGCTTCTTCATACGTTATTTTGATTACACACATCAAAATTACTACCCTTAAAAATTAAGTCGAATGCCATCTAATTAAAGAACACTTGAAGTTGTGATTTACGTCATGTGAGAACTTGGCTAGATCTCAATGGAAAGGTGAACTTTGTAATTTCATTACTAGCAGATCAACTGAATGTAATGGAATTATGAAAGTTTGCAGTATTTAAATTAGACGACTTAAATTGAGTAAGAAGTGAGAGCTTGGACTCAAGGCATTAAGATGGGGATGAAACATGCTTACATTGCAAAGGTTTTTGTGAATGTAAATCCCATAATAATCTAGGAATTGCAATATGATATTGGCAATTATTGTTCGACAATTACCTTGTTGAATACTATCATTACTAGCAGATCAACTGATGTAATGGTACTATGTCAATTAAGGATCCTAGCTTTGAGAAAATACTATGGTTTATATGAATATTTATCAATGGGTATTTTATTTTCTTAAAGATTTTATTATCGAAAATACTAAAATTGAATTTTGTTAATTCATTTAATGTATTAATGCAACGTTAAAACCGTAAACAACGTTTGGGCTTTGGTAAATTGATCTCGTTCTGTTTTCAAACAGATGTTTGATTAAGAAAAATTTACTTAAAAGACAAAGGAAGTCTCCTTTCTATGAAAGAAGAGTGAGACACAATCCTATTCCTTTTCATGAATGAGAAAGGATAATAGGAATATTAGATATGTCTAAATTCTAATATATAACTCATGGCAAAATTTAATAGTTAAAAATTGCTTATTTTCTATAAAGATTTCATCACCTCATTTAGTGATTAAATTCTTAATAACAAATATGATATTTGGTTAACTAGAACTTTATGAGTTATTAAAGTTAGAAGCTAGATTAATTACCGCAAAATGGTAAAAGACAAACTAGTATATTTATCTAGTTGTTTTGTTTTGACAATTTATAGGATCTAAATACATTGTGGGATGGTAGACCTGTTAAGGAAAAAAATTGCATGCCCAATTTTTCAAGTTAATAGCATTAATTGTTATTCCATCATTAACGTAGTAGAATGCACACTTTAATGCATAAGTAATTGTTACGTATGAACATTAAAAGGTGTTGGAAAGTTAAAAGCACACTATTTTCTTTCACTGGATATGAAACACTTATAATGTTGTCAAATTCAGTGGGAGTATTGTGTACTTATTACTGAGTAAGAAATTATTGTAATGTTCTTTAATTCAGTAGGAGTTACAAGCTTTGACATCTTGGTAGCTAAAGATAATTACTTTCCAAAAGTAGACACTCATACTATTAAGGTTAGTCTTGTACGTTTCCTTACTAGACATTGTTGTTTTGCATCTACTTGTTATGCTGAAATCTATGACACAATCATATTGATCACATAAACAAACGCATGGAGTGTTGTTTATCAACTATATGAGGTTGTTACATGCACAAGTGGGAGAATTGTTATATTTAATTGTGTGCAAGAAACAACTCATAAAGATATGATTTAAAGGATTCTCTTGACTGTAAGGTAAGAGACTAACGTTATAATAGGGTTTATAACTGTTGAAACTATTACCCTTGATAGATCTTATAGCTCTCGTTGATCGTTAGCAGTGTCTATGTAATCACAAACACTCTAATAGAGAATCTCCAAAGCTTGTATTCTAATGCGGAAAACAAATACAAACAGAAACAATTAATACTAAGAACGTTTNAACCGACAAAAGGATTGGCTAATCCAGGAGCAAACGGCTCTTGGTAAAGATACATCAAATCCGTTTAAGGCTTGCAATTTGCCAAAAATTGTATGGTAATCGACTCACCATATCTTTAATTAGTGAAAAGTCGGCTAGCCCGCAAGATTATGGCTTGTGGTAAAGGCAGTTGGAAAACCATAATTGGTAATCAGCTCACCAA
>LBNU01014023.1:26649-54191 GCA_014162995.1 Artemisia annua | reverse complement strand
GCCCAAACCTTTATCATGATAGCCCACACGTGGTGGGCTTGGTATTAGTATCGTCCATTAGCCGGGTTCGTGACCCGAGTGCGGACTATACGTCATCATGTCCCCCAGTCTAGTATGCGCACGGTGCAACCGCGGATGCTAGACTAACAGCCATAACGAAAAATACTCCAGCATACGTGGCGGATAAGTTTCAAATGTTTCCCGCCAAAATAATATACTATGAATCTAGTCCAAATAAATCCAAAAAATGTGTCTCGGAAATCGTGGGAAAGTACAAAAAGTACCTTACCTTTGGATCTCCTAGCCACACGATTAAAGTGAGTGGGTTACACGTATCACCCATCCATGTGGGTGGAACTCTTTATAAAGGGTAACCCCCATTTCACTGTTTTTATCACAGTAAAAAGCTTCCATCGCCTCCATTGTTAAAAAACTTCTAAACCGCAATCAAAACATCAAAAGTACTCTCGAAGGTAATAGCGCGTGCGCTTTTGTATACTAATCATGGTCCGCTAATTATTCGACTTTACATCCGATATAACCGAGGATGAACTTCATGAGTTCACCTCGGATTATTTCATCCCTGAGGCGTTGCACCCGGTAGTTCCGGTGGCGACTACATCCATAGCGAATTTCCCCGACGGGAAAGTAGGGGTATACACGCGTTTCTTTGAATTCGCTAACCAACGTGTACCCATTTCGCTATTCTTGTGCGATATTNTCACCTCGGATTATTTCATCCCTGAGGCGTTGCACCCGGTAGTTCCGGTGGCGACTACATCCATAGCGAATTTCCCCGACGGGAAAGTAGGGGTATACACGCGTTTCTTTGAATTCGCTAACCAACGTGTACCCATTTCGCTATTCTTGTGCGATATTCTGAACTATTATCGCCTCCACATCTCCCAGCTGCACTGCATAGGTGCAGCTAAAATAAAGAACTTTGAGGTGAATTGTCGCCTTGATGTGTCGCGGGAGCAAAGTGCAAGCTCAAACCACGGATCGTTGTCCCAACGAGGGTTGAATATGGATCTCGTCACTCAAGACCGTGAGCTATGCGAGATGAATTGGTTAAAAAGAAGGTTTTGTTTTGTTTATACTACAACGACAAATTAAAGTAAAGGAAAGCGGTAAAATGACATGAAATAAGTAGACAAGTAAAATTGCATGAAATAAAGCGACTAAAGAAAGCGGTAAATGAAAGCGATAAGTAATGAAAACGGTAAATGAAATTAAAAGACAACGTATCTGCAAAGCAACGCGAATAAGTTCATTAAGCTTGAGGTAAAAGTTTGCAACGAGTTATTCTCCTTTCTCGAGATTAGTTGTTGATTAATCTTTTGAAAAGATATTAACTCGAGACGAGTGAATTAATCGTCCAAAGGTTTTCATCCTTCGAATAATCAAACCACACGTCTAAGTAATCTTTCGATTATTTATCACAAACGTTTAACGCTCTTACTTAACTCACGAATTCGAATCACTAAGCAAAACACGTTTAGAAACTACTCGAGACTCATATTAAAAACTTAAAGCGATAAAGAAAATAAAAGACTTGTAAAACATTTAACGTAATAAAAGTTAAGACTTAAAACTAAAAGACGTAAGACTTAAATAAGAAAACGTAACTAAAAAGATTTTAGAAAATTTCGACAGCATAACGTTTAGATTTAATAAAAAGAAAACCTCACTCGATAAACGATGAGGTGAATAAAAGCCTAGCTCGGCTTGTAAAAGAAATTAAACTAGAAAAGAACTTGAAACAAACCATACTCGCAAAAATAAGCTACCCATACTCGCAATATGGTTCATACTCGCAACCTAGGGCTCAAAAGAATCATACTCGCAGGGATTAGTGATCCATACTCACAAGATCTTTGAGTTCCATACTCGCAAGAACAAACAGCAAACCATACTCGCAAATCTAGGAACCATACTCGCAAGATTTGTTACCATACTCGCAGAAAACTAAGGCCCATACTCGCAAAACATAGAAACATGATACTCGCAAATATTAAGGACTCATACTCGCAAGAACATGGATCATACTCGCAACCAGCACCTCATACTCGCAAAACCCTAAAGTTTAAAGACCATACTCGCAAAAATGAAAAGTAAACGTGCTAGAACTTTTATAAACGTAAAACCAATGATTAAATCTAAGAAAACCAATAAGAACAAAGTAGAGAACTAATTTTAAACACTAAATAAGCTATAGATAAGCCAACGACACACAAATAAGCACTAAACCATTAATCTAAACCCACGAACTTGTTTACATGCAAAGGTGGTGTAAAAGTTTATAAAAGCTTTTAGTAGATTAAGATAGCAAGTAAATAAGCTCAAAATGATTAAAAGACTTATAAAAGGAAGATCATTAAGACGAAAATAAGCTAGAAATAAGACATGTAAAAAGCTTGTATTAAAAATAAAACTTACACTAATACACCAAAATAAATCTAAATCCTACTCCTACTCCTAAAACTAGCCTAAAGCTAACCAACCTTCTAAATGAGGTGGTGATGTTAATTTATAGGCCAAGGCTTAGAAAGTTTAGGCAATATTGCATCTTAAGCCCTTGAACCTTTACAATTCATGATATAGCACTAAAACTATGTTACAAACTACTAAACGTTCTTAAACATTAAACGTAACACTAATGTAATCTTGAGGATTCGAGTTGACGTTTCTTCCAAAGGTCTTCAAAAGATTTAAAAGCGACATCTTGCTCAAATGTGGAGGACAAGTGTCTCATGAATTTTTCTTCGAGCCTTTGAGGAATACATTTGTCTTGGACTTTTCTTAAGTAGATATCATCTTTGACTCGGCTCTTTGACACTTTTCCACATCTCGTGCTCGTTTTAGGCTTTTTGGTTGATTTTCATGCAATTTATGCAATATCCTTTCCTGCACGATCACAAACACAAAAACACGATATCTTTGGCGTTTAACGTTAGTTTTTGGTCTTTATATCACTTAAACTAAGGTCAAAAGTATGTGTGAAATAGCACATATCACGCCTGATGGCGATTAACCCCACAATCCATCTTTTCCGCGCGTTTTACCACTCGACATGGTCAAACGGGTGGGTATCCTTTGCCAAGCGCGCAGGGCGCTTGCAATGTTATACAAAAGATTAGATGCGCTCAGGGATTGGAGGGAGAACTTCTTATTTGTTGATGAGACGTTTTTCCCTTGGGATTTCGCGTTCTATACCCAAGGATCGCTACTGAGGGACGAGTGCCCATCCCCCGGGACGGATAGCGCAGTTGACGCGGATACGATAAATGCCAATCGTATTCCGATCAAAGCCTACCCAGAAGTGTTTTTGGTGCACCTAGGCATTAGTCGCAACTACTTCCAACCTCCTGGCGAAGTGCCGACCTTCTTGGATGAGGATAACCGGGGTGGGTGCTTGTCCTTCCTTCTTCTTTGCTTATTAGTGTAAGCGCTCTTTCTTATTGTATCTTATGTAACCCTTTTTGCTTTGTTGTTGTTTGTTGCGCAGAGATGGATCTATTTCAAGTAGTGCGCTTGGCGAGGCCGAGACAAGTGACTGTGGGGGTGCGCCCCTTAAGAGAAGGTGAGGAGCCCGTACTGGATGCCACTGTGGGGCGCACAATGGAGCTCGCACTGGAGTCAGAGGATACTCCTCCAGTAACCTTAGAGGCGACCCCAGTGCGCAGTATTCCCACCCCTAGGGAACAATCCCCAGAGGTGGAACTGTCGCGCACCGATTCGTCGGATGGCGTGGAGATTCGCAGGGTTGTAAAGGCGCTAGAGGAAACTGGCCAAGGTATGAAGCGGAAGGAAGTTGCTGGTGATGATGGCGCAGGTCCATCCAAGAGGCGTCGCCATATTATCTCCGTGGATGCCTCATCGGAGGAAGATGCGTCGCACTCCATTGCTAAAACAGACGCAACTGAGACCCCTCCTCCCAAATAAGTATTTAGGCTTTGTTTTCCTCAAAATTTCAATTCATATTCTATGTTGATGTGAAATAACCTTAAATCCTTGTAATTTGTGTGCAGTGTCGAAGCTGCTGGGGATGCTGCTGCGCAGAGGAGCCAAGGGTCTGGGCCAAAGGTGTTTGAGGATATGCCCGCAGACCAACTTATAGAGGAGCTGGGCTTAGCTGCTGCGCACCAGGCTACCTTGGTTGCTCAGCTGAAAGCCAGGTACGCCAGTAAAGGCAGCAAAAAGATCAGGAGATTGCACAACTACAGGCTCAATTGGTTGATGCTCTGGCTGAGGTGGAGTCAACAACTGCGTACTCCAAGAGGCTCGCGGAGGAAAAGATGTCTCTGCTAGCTCAGGTGAGCCGAGAGCGCGCCTCTCTGGAAGACTACAAGGCCAACTGTTCTTGGGTCTTGAGGTATATGGAGCAGTGGAAGAGCAATCACTTCACTAAGTTGGAAGAGCTTCGCGTAGCTGTGGAAGGACACTTAGAGAAACATGAGAGCAAGCTACGCAAGCTCAGCATCGAATATGATGAAGAGCTTTATCCACACTTGGTGTCCTCTATTGCTGAGCGTAGATGGCTCATCAGCCATGGGTTGCGCCTCGCTGCTCTGGGTACTCTGGAGTCGCAAGAGGTTACAGGGGCCTTTGGTGAAGTTGTACAGTGTGCCTTGGCACGTGGCAAGGCTGAAGCCATTGAGGAGCTCTATGAGAAGAAGATGCTGACCATTCCTCCCGCACAAGTACCAGGCTTTAATGAAAATGCATATGATGAGCTTGTTGCCGCTATGGAGAAGATGAAGTTGCTGGAGCTTCCTCGCATCGCCCAACTAGAGCATGACCAGATTACCCCATAAGTGTTATTATGGAGGGGTTGACGTTGGCTAGGCATACAGCTAATGGCGCTGAGGCACAACCGGATTTCTTTCTGAAGCCGGATGTATCGCAGCTGCAGATGCCCATTTTTGCTCAACCGCGTGACATCCTGAACCCCTTTGCCATTGAGCAGGAGATTCCACTGAAGGAATCCTTAGAAGCTCATGCTACTAGGCTTGCAAAGAAGAAGGGGGTAAAGGGGAAAGCCATCCTTTGTGGCGTTGGTGCAGCACATCTTCCGCGGTCTGACGGGGTGCCTGTTAGTGTGGCGACAGTGTCACCCAGAGATAGCGAGTTGTTGAAGAGGCTTGAGGAATCCAAGAGTGCTGCAGGCCAGAGTAGTAGCTCAAAGCTCAGACGCACTTCCAGTATTTAGGCTCCTTTGGCTTTGTAATATTTTGTAATAGATATACTTTGTATGAACTCGTAGTCCATAAAATTTGATTGCAATAAATGTAATTGCAGTTGTGATGTTTGTACTTAATTATTGTCTTTGCATCAAACACACTTAAAAAAATGAAATCCACAAGTGTATGTTGTTCATAACTTAATGTATATGCGAATATATATGAAATTCACAAGTGTATGCGTTAATATGCAGCGTACTGCGAATATCATTCCAAGGAGTCAAGAGTCTTGATTCCTAATTATTGTTAAACGCGCACAGTGTGCAAAATTGCATATCCGTCGTGGGATGCACATTGAACTTACTCCAACGTCTTGAGAGTAAGGTGTTTAACAAGGATGCATGATCCAATGTTGATGGGTTTGCAACCCTCTTACTCAACGAGTTATTTAGTAGGTTTACTCATCCTTTACCATCGTGGGTTTTAATAAGTGCATGCACGCCATGTAGGCAAACGGTAATGTAACCACAACATTGAGACATAAATAATATGTAAATAACAATGTAAAGAAAATGTGTCGCGGAGTTAGCTAGAAACCGCGAAATTTAATGAATACTTGCAAGTTTTTGTAAAAAGAAAGTTATTTGCCTAAATGAAACAAAGATATAAATACACTGATATTTATTGAGCACTTACTAAAGTGCGGAGGTGTCCGTGTATGGGGCCGTAGCCTTTCCTAAAGATAGCATCTTTTGAGATTGCAAATGTTCCATATGCGTTGTAGCTCACGGCCATCCATGTCACATAACTTGTACGCGCCTTTTCCTAGTGCTTCAAAGTCCTCATAGGGTCCTTCCCACTTTGGTCCAGCTTTCCTGTATCTTCTGCGTGGCTCGCATCATTAGCGCGAAATACAAAATCGCCTGGTCTGAATGAGGTGCTTCGAACTTTAGCATCGTAGTATCCCTTCATCTTTGACTTGGCTCTTGCCTCACGTATAGCTGCGCGCTCGCGCCTTTCTTCCAATAGGTCTAAGTCTATAAGCCGTTCGTCGTCGTGGGTTGCGACATTAACTTCCGCAGTGCGGATAGTTGGCATTCCAATTTCAGCTGGTATGACAGCTTCTGTCCCATAGACAAGAGAAAAGNACGTATAGCTGCGCGCTCGCGCCTTTCTTCCAATAGGTCTAAGTCTATAAGCCGTTCGTCGTCGTGGGTTGCGACATTAACTTCCGCAGTGCGGATAGTTGGCATTCCAATTTCAGCTGGTATGACAGCTTCTGTCCCATAGACAAGAGAAAAGTGCGTGTCTCCGGTGCTAACTTTGATTGTCGTGCGGTGCACCCACAAGACGTGCGACAATTCCTCTACCCATCTTCCTTTGTATTTGTCTAGGCGCACTTTAAATCCTTCGTCCAGACTACGATTTGCGCGCTCAACCAAACCATTGGTTTGCGGGTGTTTAACCGACGCAAAGTGTTGTGTGATATTTAGTTTCTCGCACCAGTCCTTAAATGGGTTATCGCGGAACTGTTTTCCGTTGTCCGAGATTATTTCCCCAGGTAACCCAAAGCGGCATACAATATTTTCCCAAACAAATCGCTTTACTTGATTACCTGTTATTGTTACCACTGCTTTTGCCTCGATCCAATTAGTAAAGTAATCGATAGCCACAATGAGAAATTTCATTCCCCCTGCTGCAACAGGGAAGGGACCCGCAATGTCAATACCCCACTTATAGAATGGCCACGGCGAAGTAATAGGTGTTAGCTCTTGTTGTGGCAGGCGCGGGATGGGTCTATGAACTTGACAGTCACTGCACTTCTTTATCATATCACGCGCATCGCGATGCATAGAGGGCCAGTAGTATCCTGACCGCAAGGCTCGCGCTACAACGGACCGTGGTCCTGAATGCATGCTGCATGAACCGGCGTGAATCTCTCGAAGTACGTAATCTGCCTGAAGGGGTCCAACGCACCAGAGCCATGGTTTTAGGAATGAGCGCCGATATAGGATACCATCTCTAAGTTCGAACCTCTGCGCTGTGCCCCTTATCCTTCGAGCGCCCTTCTACTCATGGGGCATTATGCCCTTACTTATAAATTCAATGATAGGAGTCATCCACGTAGGATCCTGCTCCTCTATCACCGTAGATACTTCCATCTCCGCGATGGATTTGTTCTTGAGGATTTCCACCAATACCTGTTTTGATAGGTGCGCAAAACTTGTAGATGCGATCTTGCTTAGCGCATCTACCTTTTTGTTTTCCCCTCTAGGAACTTGTTTAATGGTAAACCTATCAAACCCCTGGATTAATGACTTGGTCTTGTCGAGGTATTGAATCATGTTATCCTCTTTAGCCACATATTCACCTGATACATGGTTGGCTACTAGTCGGGAATCCACATTCACCTCTAGGTTACGTACACCCATTCGAGTTGCAATGCGTAATCCAGCGATTAGGGCTTCATATTATGCCTCGTTGTTCGTGGCTGTGAATTTAAAACGCAGTGCATAGGTAAATTCCATTCCTTCGGGGTTGGTGAGGATAAGGCCTGCGCCCGACCCGTCCACGCATGAAGATCCATCTGTAAATAGGACCCATGGTTCTTGTAGTTCTACCTTGCTCTGTGAAGGTGTAGCATCAGTCTCTGGTTTTTCGATGATGAAGTCTGCTAGTACCTGCCCCTTGACCGCAGTGCATGGCCTATAACAGATGTTATGCTCGCCAAGCAGTACACTCCATTTTTGTAATCGCCCAGATGCGTCAGGTTTGGAGATAACTTGCTTGATAGGTTGGTCTGTGATCACCGCTATGAGGTGCGCTTGAAAGCACCTGCGCAATCTTTTGGCAGCGAATACTAATGCCAGGACCAATTTTTCCATTGCACTGTAGTTAATCTCTGTCTTCTTGAGTGCTTTACATACAAAATACACCGGTGTTTGTACCGAATTCCTATCTGTCAGTAGCACCGCGCTGACTACTCCATGAGTCGCAGACAAGTACATAATTAACTCTTCCCCTGGTTGGGGTGCGACTAGTGTGGGAAGCGCTGCTATATGTTGCTTAAGCTGCGTAAAAGCTTTTTCCGCTTCCGTAGTCCAACAAAAGTCTCCCTTTTTTGTACACTTCTTGAGTGTTTTAAAGAGGGGGAGTGACTTATCTGCTGATTTGGACAGGAATCTGTTCAACCCAGCTAGTTTTCCATTCAGAGACTGGACTTCTTTCAATGTGCGTGGTGAAGGGAGTTGGATTACAGCGTGTGTTTTTTCTGGACATGGTTTAATGCCATCAGGCTCTATCAAGTATCCCAGGAACATGCCTTCCGTAGCGCCAAAAGTGCATTTTTTAGGATTTAACTTCATGTTGATCTTCCCTAATGTTCTGAATGTTTCTTCAATGTCGCGCACCAACTCATCTTCGGTATGGCTCTTTATGACAAGGTCGTCAACATAGACCTCTAGGTTGCGGCCCACTTGCTTTTCAAATGCATTATCTACCAATCGCTGGTAGGTCGCGCCCGCATTCTTTAAGCCGAATGGCATCTTTGTATAGCAATAGACGCCTTGGCTTGTGTGGAAGGCTGTTTTTTTCTCGTCTTCTTTGGCCATTTGGATTTGGTGGTATCCTTTGTATGCGTCCAAGAAACATTTAAGTGGATATCCGCACAAAGATTCTACTTTCCAGTCTATCTCTGGTAATGGGTAGCAGTCTTGTGGACATGCTTTATTAAGATCAGTAAAATCCACGCACATCCGCCAACTACCATCACTCTTTTTGACCATTACTGGATTGGAGAGCCAGTCATGGTAATAGACTTCTCGCATGATACCTGCATCCACAAGCTTGTGTACTTCCTCTAGAATGGCTTTTGCGCGCTCTGGAGCTTGGCTGCGCTTTTTCTGCCGTACTGGGGAGTATCCTTGTCGGATTTTCAACTTGTGTTCTGTAATCGAGCGTGGCACACCAGTCATGTGCTTTAGTTCCCATGCGAAGATATCCAGATTCCTTTGCAAGAGCGCGCACACGGCCGCTCTGCCTTTATCAGACAGCGATCCCCCGATCGATACTTCTTGCTCTAGGTAATCAGGATGAATTGCGACCTTCAGGTTTGGTACTTTGGGTGCGCGTTGTTCTGGAATGTGTGTTGTCTCACCTGTAATCGTATTACACTCTCTAGGCAGTACGGTGTTATTGTAGAGGGTGACAATGCCACCTTCTACTGGGAATTTGAGCATCCCATGTGCTGTGGATGGTACCACGCGTATGGCCGATATTGCTGGTCTTCCAATGATGCCATTGTATGGTGAAGGAGATTTGATCACCATAAAATTCATCCAGGCTGTCGTGGAGTGTTCCTTATTACCAACAACGACTAGTAGTCGTATTTGCCCCATGGGCCATATCTTTTCTCCTGTAAAGCCAGTCAACGGCGTCGTGGCCGGGTTTAACTGACTTTGTATCTCAGGTCGCAATTTTTTGAAACAATGTTCATACATTATATCTGTAGATGCCCCTCCATCAACATACATGCGGTGGATATCGTGACCCCCTACATTTATTTCGATGGTCAGTGGTTCCACCACTGCGTTGTCCGCTGTCAAGGTCAGGAAAGAGATTTCGCTTCCATAAGAAAACCTTTGGCTGACTTTTTGCCTAGTCTTTCGCTCCCATGATTGTATCATGTAGATGGTGTCAGCCTTGTCCTTATGTGCTTCTTTTTTGTTTCCAGTCTTTTGTTTGTCATTCCCCTCCTTGATGTTCTTAACTAAATGGTCCAATTTGCCTTCTTTTACTAGTTTATCAATTAGTTGGCGTAATTGGACACACTCATTAGTGGTGTGGCCCTTCTGTCCATGGTACTCGCAGTACTCGTTCCTTACGCGCCGATCTTCTGGAGTGCGCATTGGTGGAGGTTTCAGAAAGTTTGCGCCCTCTGTTACAAATATCTCCCTTGGAGTCTTCGTTAACGGGGTATACTTATCATTCTCTCGTCCGCCCCCTTGACTACGGTAGCTTTTGTTACGGTTGCTACTCTGGTCATTGGATTGTCTCCTGGGTTGTTCTTGTGACCTATAGTTTGAGTAGCTTTTCTTGCTATCCGCAGCGGCGGCTTCTCCTTGGATAAAGGACCTCGTGCGCTTCATAAGTTCATCAAAGGTTTGGGGAACCCTATCGTTTAACTTTTTGATAAGTTATGGGTTATTGATTCCGTTCATGAACCCTGAGATCTTTAGTATTTTTGGACACGCTTTGACGTGTATGCATTCGTCCTTATAGCGCTCCACATAAGCGCTTGTAGATTCTCCTTGGCGCTGTTTTACCCTAGCAAGCTCGACAGGGTTTTTGGCGCACTTCTTCCTCTGAGTAAAGTTTAAGCGAAACACCTTTCGCAACTCTTCAAACCCATCGATGCTTCTTTGTGGCAGCTTACTAAACCAGTTTCGCGCATTCCCTACCAATGTAGAGTTAAACATGTGGCACCACACAGGTTGTGGCCAATTTTCGATGGTAGCAGCTGATTTGAAAATTTTTAGGTGGTTATCAGGGTCACCCGTCCCATCATAAGTTTTAACATTAGCAGGCATGCGCCTTCTCTAATCTTCTAAAAAATCGCTGATGCGTCGTGTGAATGCATCAACCTTTTGGCGGCGCCAAGGACGAGACATATCTTCGTCCTCCTGGTCGCGGTGTCTTTTCCTGGAATTCCAGTGTCCTGTTTCTTCATCCTCGTTGTCAGAGGAGTCACTTGAGGACAAGCTCACTCTTCTGCGGCGTTTGCGTCGACTGTCATCCGAATCTGAGCTTGAAGGGCTTTCGCTTGGGGAGTGCCGTCGTCCAAGTCTGTTATGAACCCTGCGACTACCAAGCCTGGTGTGGACATTGGTACGCCCTCCATCATCTTCGCTCTCTGATAGGTACTGTAAATCAACTGATTCATCATCCACCACTTTCCTTCCAATCCTAGTAAACACTGGTGGTCGGCGGGTATTTCTCTCGCACCTCTCCTTTCGGTGACGCGGTGGAGATGCTTCATACTCAGGGTCAAAGTTGAGACGGGCTTGCAGGCTCCGACTTGACCTCTTCTTCGCTTCCTCTTGCATAAGGGCAGCCAAGGTTTCATAGTTTTGAGACACGAAATTGCTTGGCGCTAGTTCAGGCGCGACTCCTTGTAGCGCGAGGATGTCTGTTTCCAAATCCTCGTTTCGAGCAGGCGCACGTGGCGGCTCAGTGAGGTCTGTTTCTGGCACCGTTTGGTGGGGGTGGTGAAAAGGGTACGCTGTAGATCCCCTGCGCTAGTGGTTGAAGTGGTCCCTGTGAGAGCACTGGTTGTTCCAGGGGTCTGCTTAGGGGCTGAATCACTTTGCTGCTTCTTCCCCTGTAGGTCGCTATGCGTTTTCTTCGCCTGCGGAGTCCGCTGGTTTAGGTTTTCGTGCTTTGTCATTCTAGTTTTCAGTAGAATTCTTAGTGTAGGGTCCCACGGATGGCGCCACTTGTTGATACAAAAGTTGGGCGTTCCTTGTTTAGACTTTTGTTCCTGTATCAATTGGATCTTAATGCTTGAGACCTGCACACTAAGAGAACAAAGAAAACACCGTTAGGCTTATCGTGGGATTGTTTCCCACGATTATCCTCCGGCGTGAGAGTAAGTAATCGGTTTTAGGGTTTTAGTGAAGAGTTAGGGTTATTAGATGATACCTCAATGAGAGCCGTGATGCCCTTTATATACACATGAAATCCTTGTAGGTTTCGTGTTCCTTACTCTTCGGCGTATCCTGACTAATACGGTCTTTTGATCCTTATCCCATAAATAAAAGATCCCGTATCAAGGCCGAATATTATAAATTAGACTTTGGGCCTTTGTGAGCCCAAACCTTTATCATGATAGCCCACACGTGGTGGGCTTGGTATTAGTATCGTCCATTAGCCGGGTTCGTGACCCGAGTGCGGACTATACGTCATCAACAACTATTTTTTTTAAAAGTCATTGTTGTATGTAAATCACTATTATAGATATTCGATGGTTTATTTTAATCTTTGTGATTTTATTTGTTAATACAAATCTTATTTAGTTCACTAACAAAGGCATGCAAGTAGATATATATGGCTCCCTTGGTTGGTTTTATTTGATTCAATTGCTTTGAGTGCCCTATGCATGTTCAATGAATTAATACATTATTATTAAGTGATAATGATTATAAACTTAGTTGATGTTATTTCTACCTCTATATTTTAAGGTGGTGAATCGAAGAACAAAAGATGTAACTCCATCTACTTCCAATGATGCGATGAATAAAAAATCCCAATTATTGTTATATCTGACGATGAAGAGGTACAATAATCTGTTAAACTTTTTATTAGATGACGTGTATGCATAACACACTAGCTGAAAAAACTATGACATGATTGCAGTCTACAGCTATTGTTTCGATGAAAAAAGATGCACCTGTTGTTGTCATATCAGAACCATTTAAATGTTGCTTTACATACATGGTCGTGCACATTTTCTTGAATCAATTCGTACATTTGAGTTACATCATCGAAAACACACATAAATTACTTGTATATGAAAATGCATTAACATAATATATATCTATATATATGCTTATCTATAACATAATACATATATCTATATATATATATGCTTATCTTGAAAAAACGAAACTAGGGAGGGTCATTATAACCCAACCCTAGTTTCGTTTTTTCTAGACTTTGACTAACTATGTAAGGGACTTTAAGCTCTTGATAGACTTCCGGCGTAGTAATGATTATTTTTGTTCGGTTGATGTGCAATTGTTTATGGTCCTTGTGTGCAATTGTGTGGAATCTGCACTTGGACAAAACATTCACTTGTTAATAAGGCGATGACAAATGGTTTTCTAAAAACAGAATGGATGGCAAAGTGATATTTTCATCACTTTGCAACCTTCAAATCCCAGCCTTACTAAATCTACATTTTTTTCGATTACGTTTTCAAATCTGAGCCTATAAGGCGATGACGAATGGTTATAACTTTGCTTTTGGTTTAACTTTGTGTTTCACTTTGTGTTGTGTGGAATCTGCACTTGGACAAAACCTTCACTTGTGTTTGTGTGGAATCTACACTTGGACAAAACCTGGACTTGTGTTGCTTGTGTGGAATCTGCATTGGACAAAACCTTTGTAACAATTAACTTTGGGAGAAAAAAACTTAAAAACTTGTACCCTTTCAAGACAGCAAAAATAAAAATAAAAAAAACAAAAATAAAAAAACCTTGCAAAAAGGACAAATCTGTACCTCCCTATAGGGAGGGTTTTTGTACTACCTCCATAGGGAGGGTTCTTATAACATCGAAACTATTCTAGCTAAGATTCTAGTATTAGCTAAAATAAAAATATCTTGTTAAGAGATGTGTAAAGGTTATGGAAACTAGTTGTGATGCACCACAGTCCACAGTCCCTTAAGTAGTAGATGTTTAAGGTTTATGAATAGTTGGATGTCATTCCAGTGAATCATATTATGGCATCCACTATGTTGGGTTTACGAAAAGATATTATTGTCTATGATATAATTTTTACTCTAATTATAATGTCAAAAGCTCTCAAAATTATTAATGTATCATTGTATAAACCTTTGTAAAAGATTTTCCATAGTGGATGCTCTTATTAGTGATATTAAATTAACATTTATAGTGTGGCTTCCCAAAAACAAGTTGCATGTAAACGTCGAAGATTGATCAAAAAAGGCAATTCTGTAAACAAAAAAGACTCTAATTGTATCTCACGTGACGATGAAAACACACATGGACTATCCGAATCAAAACAAGGAGCTAATAACAAAAACTGTGATGACACATCGGTATGCCTTTAAATTTTGTCATCACATTTTTTTTAAACATAAACACCTGTATCATCTCAATTAACATGTCAAATTTTTAATTGTGATTCTCAGCTGTCTGATGATGAAGCGTAGATCCACTTTAAACGATCAAAGATATCTCAAAGCTCTACTGAATATAAACACTATAAATTTATGCTACTAGATGAAGATACAGATGAGGATATGGACGAAAACAAAACAACGATTGAAGACGATTATGATGGTGTCTGGGTTAACATAAATGATCTAGAAGAACCGTGGTATCCTTTGGTCGAATATAAACCTAAATATCCCATACTTGATGAAGTAGAAGACTCCACACCAGGTTGGTTTTTATAGTAAATGTTAACAANTGATGAAGCGTAGATCCACTTTAAACGATCAAAGATATCTCAAAGCTCTACTGAATATAAACACTATAAATTTATGCTACTAGATGAAGATACAGATGAGGATATGGACGAAAACAAAACAACGATTGAAGACGATTATGATGGTGTCTGGGTTAACATAAATGATCTAGAAGAACCGTGGTATCCTTTGGTCGAATATAAACCTAAATATCCCATACTAGATGAAGTAGAAGACTCCACACCAGGTTGGTTTTTATAGTAAATGTTAACAAGCCAGAGTTACATATACCTTTCTTTTTTTTTTCCTTTTTTTAAACAATATATATATATATATATATATATATATATATATATATATATATATATATATATATATATATATATATATATATATATATATATATATATATATATATATATATATATATATATATATATATATATTATACGTGTGTAGATGATTACGTATACACATACACCGACGAGGATGATGAGTATGCCAGGGGATTATATTACGGACACACGTAAAAGGATGAAGATGACGATGACGTGCGGGATCAAATGGTTGATATTAATGGTAAAGTGAACGGTGAAGATATTTGTGCTAACTATATCGATGACGAAGCTTGGGAAGTCGATTCTGATGCATATACTAAAAGCTCTGCATCGGACACCGATGATTTAGCAAGCTTTATTAATGACGGATCCACCGATTATGAGTCAACTGATAACAGCAGTGGTGACGGCAACTTTTGATAAACCACACATTGATTCCATAAGTCTTATGTTTTCCAATTTATTTCTTTTTAAATCTTACAGTATTTGTTTTTTACATAAGAACATATGTCCTTATTTATGTTTAAATAGTATCAAGCTTTAGCTTGTGAAACGATTTGGATAATGTTTTCATAATTTATTTCTTTTTAAATCTTACAGTATTTGTTTTTTTATATAAGAACATATGTCTTTATTTATGTTTAAATAGTATGAAACTTTAGCTTGTGAAACAATTTGGATAATGTTTTCATATTGTATAAATTTGATTTTGCAATATGATTGTATGTTGACTTCATTATTTTTTGCATGCGCATTGCCTAATCATGTCTAGCAAGGAATGTTTGACATATCTATGCATATGGATATCGTTTAAAAAATCCAATATTTATAATTTAGATATAACTTTAACTTTAAAATCAGAAATAAATATGAAACAAATGCTAATGAAGATATTTTATAATATAGCAAAACAAACAAAAATTTGAAGTAACATGATAAGTATGATGATGCATAATTTGTGATAGATATATATATATTAAATTTAAACTAAATAACGTATATCATATTTATCTTTTGATGTTAACACAATATTCTAATTTTTTCGAGTTTATTAAACATATTTTTGCAATTATAAAACGTATAAACATTGTCATATCTTATGTGAGTGTATTTGTTATGTTAACATATCATCCAAGTTTTAATACAAATTTGAGTTTTATAAATTCTAACTTTATTACTCACGTTATTTTTTCATATGAATGTATATTTAAAAAATTATATTTGGATGAAATATTATTAATCAACTTTGTGGTAATGCTAATGAAGATATTTCCTTACTATAGCAAATCAAACGAAAATTTGAAGTAACATGATAAGTATGGAGTTGTATAATTTGTGATAGATATATATTAAATTTAACCAAAATAACGTATATCATATTTATCATTTTATGTTAACATAATATTCTAACTTTATCGAGTATGTTACAAATATTTTTGCAAATATAAAACGTATAAACGTTGTCACATGTTATATGATTGTATTTGTTATGTTAACATATCATCTAATTTTTAATACAAATTTGAGTTTTATAAATTCTAAATTTATTACTCACGTTATTTTTACATATGAATGTATATTTAAAAAATTATATTTGGATGAAATATTATTAATCAATTTTATGGTCTTTTAATGTGGATAATATATCAACATCTTTGAAACGTGCATATCTAATTAAAATTGACGCATGGTTATCAATTTTGATGATTGGAATACACTTTATCAAGAAAACTTGCTCAACATATTATTAGTTGAAAAAAACCAATAATAGTAGTTGAATGGAAGGTGACAATACAAATATTTAAGCATCCGACGTCCTGGCAGGCAACGGAGTCAAACGAAAGGTTAGATTTAAACTCCTAAGCACGTTAAATAACATGTATAGATACTAACAATATTGAGTAAACATGTTGTTGTTGCAGATGGTGGCAATATGATCGATTTAACTATTAGACGTGGAGGCAGACGACCAGTGCAACGAATAGGTACGAAAACTGTTGCTTATCATTTTTTAAAAACATTTGTTACACGTGTTTCAACCAAACTAGGAAAAAAATTACCACGTAAGCTCCTAGGCATGTTGAATTCTGTATATCGATAACTAACAAAATATGTGCGTTGAATTCTATCTATAGTTACCTAACAATACTTAGTAAACATGTTCGTTGTTATAGATGACGGCGATACGATCGATTTATCTATCAGGCAAGGAGGCCGACGACCGGTACAACAAATAGGTACAATAAATGGGGCTTATAAGTTTTAAAAGACATTTGTAAAAACTGTTTAGTTTAAAACTCCATTTATTAATTTTTTGGAAAATGAATGCAGGTGTTCAAACCGTTGAACCATTTCAAAAACGCAAACCTGGAAGACAACCGACGACGCATACAATGAATCAGCCATCTGACCATAGTAGACTACTTCCAATACAAGGGACGTCAGTTGCCGTTCAACCAGGGGGTCAGACTATGGAAAACGCAATTCACTCATGTAAGAATTTTATGGTAGTTTGATCAAAATATAATTGTTATTTGTTTAGCCTATTAAAACCACGTGGTCAATATGTTTCTTTTGATCCAGTGCAAGACAACCAAATGGATCCACGACCAAGAGGACGTCCTAGAAATGACGTAACTACAAATCGTAAGATATTTATGGTAACGTAAACAAACTATAATTGTTATTTATTTATACTACTGAGCACAAAATTCATTACTGCACCAATAGCTAAACAACCTATCTACGCTGGCGACATACAATCTGATGTACACTCTTCTAAACGCAAGTTAGAGAGACTTAAGCAAAAAATCAAACTGTCTAGGCTTAAGATATCCCAAGGTGGTTTTGTTAGACCAACATGGGTGGGAGATGAAAATGATCCACGAACAAATGCTTTGTTGGAATATCTAGATTTACGAGTAAAATATACGTTGTTATAACCATATACTTTTTTTTAAATAAAGTACAGGTGCTTTCGCATTTTATTGATCATCAGATTACATAGACCATGGAGATCCAATTTACAAATGTGGAGATTGCAACGCACTGTTATGTCATTCAAAGAGTATGGTTGGAAGCACATATGTGGTTCGTATTCGCTTTGTTGTGGAAGAGGGAAGGTCATGCTAACAAATGAAATTGTGAATCCACCACCGTTGTTACTAGATCTTATTAGTGGAAATAACCCAAAAAGTAATTCGTTCATTGATAATATCCAGCATTACAATTCAATGTTTGCTTTCACCTCGATAGGTGCCAAGCAAGACAATACGGTAAATAAAGGATATGGACCATATTGTTATAGAATACAAGGCGAAAATTACCATCAAATGGGTACTTTGTTAACAAAAAGAGGAAAACCACCCGTATTCACCCAATTATATATTTACGATAAAGCGAGCGAGATACAAAATAGAATGAACTGTTTTAGGTACAAATAAACATACAAGTATTACATTAAACAAAATAACTAATGTCATGGTATAACGTATAGCTTATTATTTTATATCTATTTACAGCAACGATGAAACGACAACATCAGAAACCAGTGTTTTAGACCACGAGTTAACTGTTGAGCTACGAGACATGCTGGATTCAATCAACCTATTGGTTGCTCAGTTTCATATGGTGGGTGAACAATTTGTGTCTACAAAGAACCGGAGCAAGTTAAAATTGCGTCTCATTGGTACAAGAGAGCGCGATGGAAGAGTAACCTACCAACAGCCGATGAAGTGGCGGCTTTAATCATGGGGGATGTTGATGCAAAAATTAACAAAAGAGATATTATTTTGCACTCGTAGGATGGGGGCGTAAGAAGAATCAGTGAATTACATCCTTCCTATCTGGCTTTACAATATCCATTGTTGTTTCCATACGCTGAAGATGGATATCGAACAGATATATATCATAGAGGTATCACTGACCATACTTCAACAAACAAAAAAACAAGGCTAACAATGAGGGAGTATTTCGCATATCAGTTACAAGAAAGGCCAGGCATTGTTTCAATGTGTCTGAATGCGAGAAGGTTGACTCAACAGTTTATAGTCGACGCGTACACAATGGTTGAAGCGGAAAGAATGAAATATATAAAAAGACAAAATAAAGACCTACGAAGTGAGACTTACGCAAGATTAGCTCAACCGGAGTCAAATTACGAGGCGGAAAAGTGATATTGCCATCATCCTTCACTGGAAGCCCACGGTATATGATGCAGAACTACTTAGATGCCATGACAGTCTGCAAAGTATATGGATATCCAGACCTGTTTATTACGTTTACATGCAATCCGAATTGGCCAGATATTGCACGTTTTGTTAATGAGAGGGGCTTGAAATCAAAAGACAGACCAGATGCAATAACACGGGTTTTTAAACAAAAAATTGACAACCTCATGCGAGATTTCAAAGATGGACATTATTTTGGAAAGCTAGAAGCAGGTATTAAATTGATATATTTATTTTCACAAAGGTGTTCTTTGTTACTCCCAAATCCAATATGCTTACTAATCAATGGCATCTTATTAATACAGCGGTTTACACAGTCGAATTTCAGAAAAGAGGCCTCCCATACGCACACATTTTATTATTTCTCGAAAAAAGGGCTAAATTAACCACAACGGCAGACATAGATCGGTTTATATCATCGGAGATACCAGATAAGAACGAGGATCCAGAACTCTATCAGATTGTCACCGACCACATGATGCATGGTCCATGTGGTCCGCAGTGACCAAGTTACCCTTGCACAGTCAAGAATAAATGCATGAAAAAGTTTTCAAAAGATTTCAACGAAAAGACATTTATTGATGACAGCGGGTACGCAATCTATAAAAGAAGGAATGATGGTTCTACTATAACAAAAAGCGGAATAGAATTGCATAATGGATACGTTGTACCATACAACCCCGGTTTGCTTCGACGTTATCAATCACATATCAACGTCGAATGGTGCAACCAGGCTGGGTCAATCAAATATCTTTTCAAATACATAAATAAGGGGCCAGATAGAGTCACAGCTGCTCTTGAAGATGAAGACGTTGATGAAATTAAGGATTACTATGACTGTAGATATATTTCGGCATGCGAAGCAGCGTTGAGGATTTACACTTTTGATATACACTACAGATTTCCGCCGGTTGAGAGGCTACCATTTCACGAGGAAGGGAAACAATCGGTTATATTCGAAGTGACAGACAGTTTAGATTTCACGTTGGAAAAGGCATCGGTCAATGACACAAAGTTTATCCAGTGGATGGAAACAAACAAGGTAGATGAGAACGCAAGAAAACTATTATACCATGAATTTCCTGAACACTATGTATGGAAACCAGAAGAGAGAATATGGGTAGAAAGACAAAAAGGGAAATCCATTGGCCGTGTACATCACATTTCTCCAGCGTACGGTGAGTTATTCTATTTGAGAGTTTTACTAAACAAAGTTAGAGGTGCAACAGATTGGAAGGACTTTAAAAAGTTTGAGGGTGTTATATATCCTACGTATAAAGAAGCTTGTCAAGCTCGAGGGTTGTTGGAGGATGACAAAGAGTACGTTGATGGATTGTTGGAAGCCGGTACGTAGGGGTCAGGACACTATTTACATTCATTTTACGTCACACTAATTATGACAGATAGCATGTCTCGTCCAGAAATGGTGTATGAAAAAACATGGCATGTAATGGCAGATGATGTGGAGCGTATAGAGCGACTTAAAAGGAACAATCCAGGTATTTAATAATACAGATAATAACATGTATTCATGAAAAAACTAAAACAAAACTATAATCACATAAGTGTTTCCTTTTATAATAATTAAAACATTTAACAACAAGGATATTTTAAGAGTGCAGCTCAAATACCCGAAATTATAACCAAGTACTAACCGTGATATCTCACTTGCAGACTTGGTACTAGCGGATATCCAGAAGAAGAACATATGCCTGACGTACATCGAACACATGCTCCTTTGCAACAACAAAACCTTAAGACATATACCAAACATGATACTACCAAATGAGATGCTCACAATGTCAAATTACAATAGGTTGATATCGTCCGAAAAGGAGTACAACATTCATGAATTACATCAAACGCATGTAAACATGTAAAAGACATTGACAAACGAGCAAAAAGGTGTATACCATACATTGATCAACGCCGTTAATGCACAGCAAGGGGGCATGTTTTTCGTATACGGGTACGGTGGGACTGGAAAAACATATCTTTACAAGACATTATCTGCTGCAATAAGATCACAAGAAGGGATAGTGTTAAACGTCGCATCTAGCGGAATTGCAGCTCTCTTGCTCGAAGGTGGTAGAACAGCCCATTATCGGTTTGCTATTCCTATCAATATAGTGGATGATTCTATGTGCAATATACCTGCAGATAGTGAACTTGCAGACTTGATAAGGATATCTAAACTAATCATATGGGATGAGGCTCCGATGACACACATGCATTGTTACGAGGCATTTGATAGGACGTTAAAAGACATATGTAGAACGGATGACGGTGAACCTTCAACTGAAATATTCGTGGGGAAAGTAGTGTTGTTTGGAGGAGACTTCCGGGAAATATTACCGGTTGTTACAAATGGGAACAGGAACGATGTCGTGCACGCGGAAATCAATTCTTCGTATATGTGGCAACATTGCACCGTTCTCGAATTGACGGTTAACATGCGCTTACAAGCGGGGGAAAATAACGCTGAGAGAAAAGAAATACAAGATTTTGCTGACTGGATCTTATCAATTGGAAATGGTACAATTGGAGAAGATGGTGATGATGAAAACATTGTCAGATTCCCGGATGATATGTTGATACCGACTCGGACGATCATGTTGCTACAATAATTCAACAAATCTACCCGAACTTAAACGATAACCTATACACAAAAGGATATTTCCAGGAAAAGGCAATTCTCGCTCCAACCAACGCACTGGTTGATTTAATTAACGATCGCATCCTTCAATTACTTCCGGGCAAGGAACATACATACGAGAGCTCGGACTCAGTTGGTATTGCTGATCAGGACACCAACTTCAATGAGGCTCTATACACAACAGATTTCCTAAATAGCATTCGAATTGCTGGGATTCCTCATCATTCTTTGACATTGAAAGTGGGATTTGGGAACACCAATCATGTGCATGAGAAACATCGACCAGACGGCTGGATTATGTAATGGAACAAGGCTTCAGGTATTACGATTGGGAATAAATGCAATTGAAGCCAAGATTATATCCGGAGGTTGTGTTGGTACAATTTGCGCAATACCACGTATGATTCTTAGCCCATCATATACGACAATGCCCTTTAAATTTAACCATAGGCAGTTCCCACTCGCTTTATGTTTTGCAATGACTATTAACAAAAGTCAAGGCAAGAAGCTAACACAAGTCGGATTGTTTCTTCAACGACTAGTGTTGTCACATGGCCAACTTTATGTGGCAGTATCTAGAGTCAAGACCAAACAAGGCTTGAAAGTGCTGTGCTGTGATGAGGAAGGAAAGTACACCAACTCGACTACAAATGTTGTATATAAAGAAGCTCTGTTTAGGATTTGAATGAGGGTCATTTTCCAATATATCAATTCTGATCACTTTAATGTGGTTATCATGCGGAAAATGTGTAAAATGCTTCATGTTGTCATAATCCTTAAATACCCCGGGATCATTTAAATTTTACTTACAAAAAAAAAATGCACATGCCTTAAGTTACTTAATAATAAAAAAATCTACATACGATACGAACACCGTTACGCAAACCTTAAGTTACTTCACATCATAGCATCGTTTAAAACATTACAAGTGTTTAATACTTACTATGGAAATATAAACCACTAAAAATCTAGGGCAAAAGAATAGTGGAAACTAAGGATCAAATGTCTCTTTCGATTGTGTCATCATATAGACCAACCGAAACATCGGCATTCTCTCTTTCCTAAAGCGACACAATCTGTTGACATGCTTACGTTTATCACAACATTAGAGTGTAATTCTAAGTTAAACTTACATAAACATGATTAAACTTACATAACTACTTAAGCATTAGAGTGTAATTCTAGGTGAAACTTACATAAACATGATTAATCACAGAGCTTGACGATCATTAACGTTTGTTAAGCCAAAACACAAAATAAATCATGGGGGTAAATTGTTTAAGACATGTCCAGGAAGGATCAACAAGCTCTAATACTTAGCAGGTTAGCAAATTTGGAATATTGGATAATGAGGATTCTGACCGTCTAGCACATCCAAGTCTTCCCCGTTGGACATATATCTGAACCTTATGACCTTGGTGTATGGGAAATGCCCTGCCTCAGCTACTTGCCTCCACGGCCCATGCATATTAACATGATTGTTCCTGGTTGGATTCTCCCTATGAGCCTCCATACGGATTTCCATTTCCTCTCTGTAATGCCCGAGAATGATAAGAGCCTTATTGTACATGTGCAACGGGTGTTTGTCAAGGAACCAAGCTGGTATGGCCTACAATAATTGAAAGTGTAATCACTATTAAGCAAATTTCTTCCCAATCAATAATTATGTATACAAAACACATTGAATTCTTACCAATCTGTTGTAACACTGGATCTCAGCATAGCTTTTGTAGAAAACCCTATTGTTTTCTCCAAAATGATCCCTGTGAGATGGCCAGTAACAGATATGCTTCATCCTATCGTCCTCTACAAATCACAAGTAATTATTTTATGTGTTAACATTCTTGCATCAAAATACATACGTAACAAGATTTAATAATATTTGGAATTGCCAACAAGCACACTACCAGACAATCATGATAAAAATACTATAACACTTACTCTCTTCATGCCACTCCAATGGTAGTTGCACCCTGTTCAAACGTAATATTGTGGTTTCCCCACTTGGCTGTGATGTCAAACATAATATTGTGGTTTCCCCACTTGGCTGTGATGTCAAACGTATTATGGTTTCCCCACTTGGCTGTGATGTCAAACGTAATATTGTGGTTTCCCCACTTGGCTGTGATGTCAAACGTAATATTGCGGTTTCCCCACTTGACTGATTTATCTATATGGCGACATTGTCAGATTTATTTATATGGCCTCATTGTCAAAATTGTTTATATAGCGATATTGCTACACTTATCTTTAAATCTTGGTCCAAATATTACTTTGTTTACATAAACCAAATCAAATTTGGCAGTGGGTTGTAAACACACAGGTTGCAAGTCTTGTATGGGCGGGGCTTGGAGCCGGGTGGATTTACAATGCCTTTGCTGGGAAATCTTCATTCAAAAGCTTTACATTACATTCTTTTTCACTAAACTCTATGAACTCACCAACCTCGTGTTGACTCTTTAGTATGTATTTTCAGGTATTAAGCAATGGCACGCTACTGGAGGTTTTTGGCAGGGCATGGCATGGTCATAGAAGGCTCTGATATTCATATGGGGACCGTTTAAACTATTTTTAAGGGCCTAATTACGCACTACTTTTAACAATGTAAATTCAACACTTTTGTTAAACGATTTTATTCTAAATGATTGATATGAAAACCGCTCTTGCACTTGTGTTGTGATACCAATTGAGTTGCACTCGAGCGACATGTAAGCTTCCGCTGGACCCGATTTTGGGGGTGTGACAGATTGGTATCAGAGCCTAGGCTATAGAGAACTGGGTGTTTTTAAAACCTAGACTATAGCTACTTTCACGAAAACTTAACCCTATGACAGCCACGTGCCTGCCTGCCAAGCTGATGCCTCCTTTGTGGTATGTTGCTGACATACGTGATGAGATTGTATCTCTTTATCAGATATATTATACTCACTTATTCTCCTTAATTACTATAATTGTCTTTCATATAAGCATGCTCACGTATAGTATATGTCACCGCGTCACGCCTTTTCCTTACGTAATTTCATCATTCGACCTCGAGTTTGGTCACTTGCCTTAGCCTTTCAGAACATCTTTTCATATGTGAAGGACATAGTATTGGTATAACCGAGCTGAGTATTTCAAAATTCATGGAACCTCGGTGGAATGTAGACCGGTCATCTACATACGACCCGGGACAGTGGGATATAGGCAGACCACTTATATCCGACTTAGAGATGAATTTTGCAATACTGGGAAAGTGGGAATAGTTATAATAAAATTATGTCCGGGTTGCATTTCTACTTGATTTTTAAAGGTTTCATTCATGTGTGTGTATACAAACGCTGCAAGAACATTCACGCCTTTATCACCTCGTGAACCGCCGCCAAGAAGCATGTCAACTAATCATAACTCAACTTCAAGCTTTCATTCTATGGCAAGCCACATTAGGGCACCCACATCTTTTCACCGAGTCCAATCTAGAGACCAACACCAGCTGAATTCAGGGACTGAATTCCTTTTTGGGTGGGCGAATGTCACAAATCACAATTTCAGGTCATTTTCCAAACCTCGACAATTTACTATTCACAAGTTACTATTCATCATTTACTATTCACCGATCACTATTAATCATTTCACTATTCATCGTTTTCGGAGTCAGTTTGTGATTTTGAGAAGTGTTCAAAAATTTTACTATTTACGTGACACTATTCATTTCCGGAAGGAAAACACTATTCATGATCATCATGCATTATTTTAATTTACGTATGTTCAAATATTTAATAAACGTTACCACTCAGTTTTACTACTAACATATACCCGACACTCCCGACTATGATCTTAACATATTTTCACACTCATTATAATAATATAAAAATTATATTATTAATTTACCCGGTGTTTTGAAACCGTTTACTATATTTTCCGGTAAACGACTATAATTACGTCGAATCACGATATTTCAACACGACAATTATTTTAATACCCGATTCTTATCAGGAATGTAATTTCATAATTTTTACAAAGTCGTCACATTTTATTTGGTACCGTTAAACTTTATTTCAGGCAAACTCGGTACCCGGTATCACTTAAAACAAAAAATATATACCTTAAATCAATCAAGATCTTACAATTATTTTGAACACTTCAGAACATCTTTTCATATGTGAAGGACATAGTATTGGTATAACCGAGCTGAGTATTTCAAAATTCATGGAACCTCGGTGGAATGTAGACCGGTCATCTACATACGACCCGGGACAGTGGGATATAGGCAGACCACTTATATCCGACTCAGAGATGAATTTTGCAATACTGGGAAAGTGGGAATAGTTATAATAAAATTATGTCCGGGTTGCATTTCTACTTGATTTTTAAAGGTTTCATTCATGTGTGTGTATACAAACGCTGCAAGAACATTCACGCCTTTATCACCTCGTGAACCGCCGCCAAGAAGCATGTCAACTAATCATAACTCAACTTCAAGCTTTCATTCTATGGCAAGCCACATTAGGGCACCCACATCTTTTCACCGAGTCCAATCTAGAGACCAACACCAGCTGAATTCAGGGACTGAATTCCTTTTTGGGTGGGCGAATGTCACAAATCACAATTTCAGGTCATTTTCCAAACCTCGACAATTTACTATTCACAAGTTACTATTCATCATTTACTATTCACCGATCACTATTAATCATTTCACTATTCATCGTTTTCGGAGTCAGTTTGTGATTTTGAGAAGTGTTCAAAAATTTTACTATTTACGTGACACTATTCATTTCCGGAAGGAAAACACTATTCATGATCATCATGCATTATTTTAATTTACGTATGTTCAAATATTTAATAAACGTTACCACTCAGTTTTACTACTAACATATACCCGACACTCCCGACTATGATCTTAACATATTTTCACACTCATTATAATAATATAAAAATTATATTATTAATTTACCCGGTGTTTTGAAACCGTTTACTATATTTTCCGGTAAACGACTATAATTACGTCGAATCACGATATTTCAACACGACAATTATTTTAATACCCGATTCTTATCAGGAATGTAATTTCATAATTTTTACAAAGTCGTCACATTTTATTTGGTACCGTTAAACTTTATTTCAGGCAAACTCGGTACCCGGTATCACTTAAAACAAAAAATATATACCTTAAATCAATCAAGATCTTACAATTATTTTGAACACTTCAGAACATCTTTTCATATGTGAAGGACATAGTATTGGTATAACTGAGCTGAGTATTTCAAAATTCATGGAACCTCGGTGGAATGTAGACCGGTCATCTACATACGACCCGGGACAGTGGGATATAGGCAGACCACTTATATCCGACTCAGAGATGAATTTTGCAATACTGGGAAAGTGGGAATAGTTATAATAAAATTATGTCCGGGTTGCATTTCTACTTGATTTTTAAAGGTTTCATTCATGTGTGTGTATACAAACGCTGCAAGAACATTCACGCCTTTATCACCTCGTGAACCGCCGCCAAGAAGCATGTCAACTAATCATAACTCAACTTCAAGCTTTCATTCTATGGCAAGCCACATTAGGGCACCCACATCTTTTCACCGACTCCAATCTAGAGACCAACACCAGCTGAATTCAGGGACTGAATTCCTTTTTGGGTGGGCGAATGTCACAAATCACAATTTCAGGTCATTTTCCAAACCTCGACAATTTACTATTCACAAGTTACTATTCATCATTTACTATTCACCGATCACTATTAATCATTTCACTATTCATCGTTTTCGGAGTCAGTTTGTGATTTTGAGAAGTGTTCAAAAATTTTACTATTTACGTGACACTATTCATTTCCGGAAGGAAAACACTATTCATGATCATCATGCATTATTTTAATTTACGTATGTTCAAATATTTAATAAACGTTACCACTCAGTTTTACTACTAACATATACCCGA
>LBNU01014023.1:9165-26545 GCA_014162995.1 Artemisia annua | reverse complement strand
TATGATCCATACCACTTTTAATTTGTTTTACTACTTATAATGAGTTTTAATTGTCCTATTATTATTCCCATGAACCCTATCAATTTTGGTGAAGATTAAGAACCCATGACACCCTAAGAAGGTGTATGGTAGGTTTGGATTGGTTTTGTGGTGATTGAAAGTGTTTTGGTATAGTTTAGAAACTAGAAAAAATGGTTTTAACAACATATAAAATAGCCGCTGTCCATTTTTGTAATTTCCAGATAAATCAGTGGGCTGTGACGAAATTTGGTTTTCACATTTAGAAAATACACTCAAAAACGAAACCGTAGCCGCTGGAATCACTAAAATCCGCCTTACGATGAGAAAGTTATGTTAAAAACGAGTTAACGACGAAAACTATTATTTTCTTAAAAATACTTGCTGTCACACTATTTTTGGAGTATAAAACGAGGTGTTAACCTTGAACTAGCCGACCCGAATTATCAAAAATATATTAGTACGCTGCACCACGATTCCGGGGATATAAAGAACGTAGAAAACGAGCTTATAACGACCAAGATATATACGTTTGAAACCCGACGAACTTTATTTATTTTGACAGCTTCTAATAGCAAAATAATCCTAAGTCTAAAACAGTTTTTGTAATACGTCATGTTGAGAGCCATTTTTCTCATTGATCGAGACCCGTACGGACAAAAGTTAAATGACACGACTACTAGATATTTATACAAGGTTTTTAAAAACGTTGAGTTTCATCACTAACACTTAACGTACAATATTTCGCGACTAGTTTTGCGAGGCCATTTTGGTCATATTTTCAAGTTATGAAAAGTGTTATTTTTACGGCGAAAACACTATATTTGCCGATAGAACACCAAACGAGGATCGTGGAGTACTGTTTCAACATACTTACATGAAAAGTGTTTATTAACTTCACGAGATGTCAAAAATGTATTTTTCGACGATAAACATTATTTTCAAATTTCACGAGTGGTATCGATAACATACGTATTTGCATGTGTAGCATCATTTCATTACTTACATTAGAGCCTATCATTCATATTAGGTTGCGGTTAGAGATCGTACCTCATTTCGTGTATCCATTTTTGTCTTCGTAGCTATCGCACCAGGTGAGTTTTCATAGCACCCCTCTTTTACCCGTTTTATAAATGTTTTAGGGGGAATACATGCTCAATTACATGTTTGTATTAAAAGTTTATGCTCGTTTTACATTTAAACTCACTGTTCATTTTACAACTAAACACCATGCTTGCTTTACTTGTAATGTGACTTGTCTTTTAAACATCATAATTGTTTATATGACCTCATTGTCAGAATTGTTTATATGACCTCATTGTCAGAATTGTTTATATGGCCACCTTGTCAAAATTGTTCATATATGTCAAACGTAATATTGTGGTTTCCCCACTTGGTTGTGATGTCAAATGTAATATTGTGGTTTCCCCACTTGGCTGTGATGTCAAACGTATTGTGGTTTCCCCACTTCGCTGTGATGTCAAACGTAATATTGTGGTTTCCCCACTTGGCTGTGATGTCAAACGTAATATTGCGGTTTCCCCACTTGACTGATTTATCTATATGGCGACATTGTCATATTTATTTATATGGCCTCATTGTCAAAATTGTTCATATAGCGATATTGCTACACTTATCTTTAAATCTTGGTCCAAATATTACTTTTGTTTACATAAACCAGATCAAATTTGGCAGTGGGTTGTAAACACACAGGTTGCAAGTCTTGTATGGGCGGGGCTTAGAACCGGGTGGATTTACAATGCTTTTGCTGGGAAATCTTCATTCAAAAGCTTTACATTACATTCTTTTTCACTAAACTCTATGAACTCACCAACCTCGTGTTGACGCTTTAGCATATATTTTCAGGTATTAAGCAATGGTACGCTACTGGAGGTTTTTGGCAGGGCATGGCATGGTCATAGAAGACTCTTATATTCATATGGGGACCGTTTAAACTATTTTTAAGGGCCTAATTCCGCACTACTTTTAACAATGTAAATTCAACACTTTTGTTAAACGATTTTATTCTAAATGATTGATATGANTACTATTTCGTAAAAATCAAAATTTTGATTTAACCACTACTTGATAGAGGATAATTGTTTTTCTTGTTATCTCACAAACTATTTTATGAAATTGTCTCACAAGACGATTTTATAAAATATATTTATCATACTATGGATCTGAATGCAACCTTGCTACTATCCTAAATATCGAAGTTTTGATCTAACTACCATTTTATAAAAGGTGAAATGTTTCCTTGATACCCTGTACGTTATTTTGCGAATAGCTTAATGAGACGATATCATAAAATATTTTACTGCCTTGTTGCAAGATTATGAAATCAAAATGAAAATTGAGATTTGACCTTCCTGCAATTTTTTAAACAAAGGGTTGTTTTCCTATTATCCTATGAGCCGTTTCACAAATCCTTTTTGTTGATTTTATTTTGCTGCTATATCGTAAGCTAGACCTTGGGAAACGAATCCCGACCTCTACCTGAGTATCTGTTGATAATTCTACTCAACCTGTTCACCTCCTGTTGGTCAATTTTACTCTTACCTACTATTTCGGTTTTCCAACGGCACTGCACAAGACCCTCTATGGTCACGAGTGCCGATCACCGACTTGTTGGATAAAGATGGAAATACCCAATTTCCTGACCTTGAATTTGTTCGTAAATCTATCAAGAAGCTCGTTCGAATGCAGAACGGAGATGTACGCTACTCGTGGATGATTAGAAACCCTGATGACGTAAACTTTATGAATTCTTGTCGTATCGGTCCTTTCAGATCCTTGCTAGAGTTAGATCGGTAGCTCACCGACTCAAGCTACCGTCGGAACTCAGCAGCATTCACGACGTTCTTATGTCTACAATCTAAGTAACGACTTGCCAATGAGGCCGTTGTTGTTCCTCTTGGAGAAATTTTAATATCTTAACGTTCGAACCTTGTTGACCTATTGGAATCTTGAACCTTGGAATTTGACGACTTTCATTTAGTCGCATCCCTATCGATAGAGTTCATCGAAACTCGCTAAAAGATCCTAAACTCGCGTAGTGAACGTGAAGATGAATTCTCGTGCGTGCATGCCTATTTCTTTTGGAAAGTGATGAGTAACTTGAATTGAATCGTGAGGACACGATTCTTTTAAGGAGGTGAGACTGTGACAACCCGTAAATTTCCCTACATGTTCTTTTTGGAGAAACGGTCAATTATTTTGAGTTTGGTTTCACTTTTGAGAAATGAGACGTATTTATAGTCAATCTTATCAGAAATATTATTTTTAGTGCATTGGTGCTATTCTCGCATCATGAATCTTTCATTTACTCGCCTAAATGTGTCCCGAATCTCATTTCATGGAAGATTAGAAATTACAGCTATGGTCCTTGTGGTATATTTTACCCCGCGCCCCTCATCTTTCCTAAACCTTACAAGTTGTAATTAACATCTTTATTTATTTTATTTGGGTATAAAAGGGGAAGTATAATACTTCCATTTCATTTTTAGGGTTCTCTCCCTCCTCCTTCATATACCCAGCCGACACCCCACTCTCCTTATCTCTCATATTTTCCGGCCACCTTCCGGCCACTGTAGCGCCGCCACCGCCGGCCATATAACCTCACCGCCACCTCCACTATATACCTTGTGACTCCCTAGTCACGATTTGAGGCCACACGCACCAAAAATCGCTGCCAACCACCATGTTCGACACTTTCTTCAGCCGCTATGCCACATCAACCCACCATTTTTCTTGTTCCTTAGTTACCAGAGATCGACGGTGGGAAAACCCACCTCTCCTCGTCGTTCAAACAAGAATAATATCTTGGGTATCATCATTTTAGTCTCGGGTTTTGTTTGGTTCGAAGGTTTGTTGGTCTAGTTGCTGGGTGGTTCGAGTTGTACTCGAAGAGACACCACTGCCTTCATCTCCTTTCTCTTTTGTTGGTAAGCCGACCCACAGATCTGTTCTTGTTGTCGTTGATTTGTTAAACTGAGTATATATATTTTGAGTTGTTGATGTTTTCGTGGATAATGAAATGGCTAATAAGGTTTTGATGTTGACTTGTGATTTCAAACTAATTTAAAAACGTTTTTGGTAATACTCATGGATTAAAACGTTTTGATACCGTTTCGTGTAGTAAGGATCTGCTTATGGTGTGTGGATTATATTGGTTGTGTTTTGGGTCAAATGATAAACCGTACGAGTCAGATTTGACCCGTTAGCGTCATAGTTTGATTCATACTTGTTGTTTGTTTTGGTCTTAGTATTAAGGGAAGCACCCAAGTGGGTGTAGCATTGCTTGCGTGGTTTTGCCAGCGAGCCTATGATACACCCATAATGGTGTGATCATTGTTTGTGCTCTCGGTTCAGCAGCAACACCAAGAGGGTGTTCATCTGGCCTCGGTTTCACATAGGAACCGAGAGGGAGTATTTGTCTTAACTCATTTTGTGTAGCATGTTTGGTTTAACGAGTGCATGTGGATGTTTGTCTCGGTTCTGCGTCAATAACATCAAGGGGTGTTACATTTTCCATGGTTACGTTTATGATTACTTAGTGAGATTTTGTTGGTGTTTATTTTTAAGCATTTGAGTTGCTTGCTTTCTGAGTTCTATTACAGCTAGTGTAGTGTTGTTTTTGAGTTAGTAAATAACGATAACAAGAGCACAATTTTGCAAAAGTAAGTCTATGTTTGTGTATACGAATTGTGCTAGCAGCTTAGGGAAGTGTTGATATTAAAAAGCGTGTAACTATAAAATTTGTGGTATCAAAACATAATTGACTAACATAATTGTTTGTTTTGTCGAAGTATATACTTTGGTAAGTTTCGGATAATTGGGATTGTGGTGTGGATTTGATACAGATTATATACATTGAAATGGAACTTGAAAACACACGAGCATTTGGATGATTATTGGACGATTCATTATTAATTTATTAGACATTGGACATTGGACGTTGGACAATATGGACTTATTGGACTTGGACCGAATACAATATATTAGACTCGATACGAATTCAATATATTTGATTCGCGACGAATATACAATAAGTAAATAACGTCTAATAACCAATGAATACACATTATAGTTTTCTATTAAATTGTCGGGAAATACCCGTTTGGAGAATTGAGTTTATTTAAAGTCTTTGACTTGGGAAGGTTATATAAATGGACGCGTCATGCCGAAATTTATATAAAACTTTCTAAACTTACACTTTTATTTCTAATCTTTTATAAGATTATTTTATTAAAACCCGACAAAGAATTTAAAACGTATAGTTTTATTAAATCCTTAAAACTCTTTCATATTAGAGTTATTAACTTGTGATTTCCTTATAAAACGAGTACATTTTATATAAACCATTTGGGGTTATGGGGTAAATGCCGAAACTAACCGATTGACCTATTTTAGGTTAAATAGTTAATTGTCGTCATTGTCTAGATTTTCATTAATTAACTTGAGTTTGTTGATATTTCATGACCTTGTAGAGGTCGTTTCCTCTTTGGCGTGAGTTATATGTCGATATCTTTTCCTCTATTGGCGTGAGTTGTACGTTGAAGTAATTATCATTTTGGTATGAGTTGTATTTTGAGTCTAAGTCTTCTTACCACACCACACGAAACATAAAGCTTTCTTATGAAACATTGATACTTAACTTTTATAAGTAATGATTCGAGTAATCCACAAAAACTATGACACATCGTCTTTTATGGACTTTATTATTGTACGAACTATATTTTGAGATAATCGTATGCGTATTAGGATGTACCCTCGTGTTCGTACTACTTGGTGCCGTCGTGCCCATCTTTTGGATATCGTTGTGATTTGCTCTAGATGCCAAGTTATGTCCGTCGTGATCTTTGCATTGCTGTGGCTAAGGTGAGTTCATAGCCCCCTTCTTTTAAATAAGTTTTCATAACTACTTTTGGGGGAGAATACATGCTCTTTTAAATGAATACTATGATTGCCTACTTGAGTACGTGAACGATTTGATTGATTGATTGAATGATTGATTGAGTGATTTATAGAAGTATTGAATTAAGTATTTGAAGGCATTATGTGCTTGCCTGTTTATATGAGAGCTTTCTAACTCAAACTGTTTTACTTGGACCTGCTACTACAAATTGTTTTGCTACATGTGTGGATTAGTTAATGGTAGACAATAGTAGATGTTGACCTAAAGCTAGGGCGAAACCCTACTTTGGAATAGACTCTACTTACGGCCTAGTTCGGGGCAGTAAAGGGGTGGTTCCTTACTGTTAGTGTTCCCGGCTAGTGTACCGTCGAGATGTGGCCCGCTCGCACCTGACCCTCCGCCTTCAAGAAAGGTGGTAAACTAGTATGAGTATGATAGTAATTGATATGGAATTGTGAAAGTATGGAATGTATGTCTACGCCTCCCTAGTCACACATAGCACTAAAACTTTTCAGGTCCCAAACTGTTTTTAATACTTAAACTCTATGAACTCACCAGCGTAAGCTGACCTTTAGCGTGTATTCTCAGGTTTAAGGCGCTTGGCAAAAGGGCATGGTCATAGGCGACTCTGATGAACATTTGGGACTACTTCAATTATTTTTATGGGCCTATTTCCGCACTAATTATATATCATGTAAACTTTATGTCTTACATGACAACTTTCATTTTATATTAATGAAATAAAAACCATTCCTTGAGCCTTGTGTTGTGATACCAATTTAGTAGCACCCCATTGCATGTATGCTTCCGCTAGACCCGAATTTTGGGGGTGTTACAGTTGGTATATGAGCCTAGGTTATAGAGAATTGGGCATTTTAAAACCCAAACTATAACCACTTTTGTGAAAATGAAAACCTATGACCGCTACGTGCCTGCCTGCCAAGCTGATGCCTCACGTAATATTTTCTTGAGGATGTAGTTGATTAGATAACTGGGAATACATTTGGTGAAATATTTGATGATGTATGTGATGAATTGAGTATGATATGATTGATGAGTATGAGGATATAATCGTAGTAGTGTGTGCCTTTCTTTCGGATATTTCATTCATATCTGCCTATTTTAACTATTCGCCATGAGCATCTCTACATGCTTATGCAAGTACCGCATCTATCACTGAGTTACGCTATTTCCTTGCGTAATCTCATTATCGATTGCTGATTTTTGCGCACTAGTAGTAGTATTGGGAATGATTTGGGATAAAGGACATATTACTAGCGTGACTAGGCTGAGTGTTTCAAAATTCATTGAACCACGGCTGAATGTAGCCTGATCACCTACATTCAACCAGGGACAGTTGGACATGGCCTGATCACCTATGTCTGGCTCAGAGGTGAATTTTGTGATACTGAGGGTAGTTACAACAGCATTATGTTCGGGTTAGAGTTTGCCTTTAGGAATGATAAGTTGTGTGCACACACAAGCATTGAACTCAACACCTAAGCCTGCATTTGCACACGACACATTGGCATCGCAACACCGTATGAATCGTAATGCTTCTAACACCACTAAACGCCTTCGTTTATGTGGAATTCCTGCTATCGCCGTCGAGCGTATTTTCGCCTTGGGTCGGCTAGACCCTATTGGCATCATTAGAATCCGAGTTGCTTATCGTCATGAGCCTCGTCGATTTTATTTGAATTACTGGATTTTGGTTTAGATTATCGTTTGGATTCGATTTTGAGCTTCGTAATTGAATTGATTTCCGGTTACGTCCCAAGTGGACTTTTGATATTTTGAATTCGGTTTTGATCGTTATGGATCTGATTCCGACTACGTTGGATTTGACTTTGGATACGTTTGGATTTAATTTTGAGTATATTTTGATTGAACTCCGACTATGTCTCGACGTGACTTTCGGATATTGATGGAATTGATTTTGAGTACGTTCTGGATTTTGAATTTGGATTATGGTATTTTTTGATCTTCGATTTCGTTTCGAATTGTGATTTGGCATTTAGCCTCGTATCATTCTGCGATCTACTCACAGTCCTCTCTACTCTAAGCTCGTGCTCGGAACCGTATGATGAATATTGAATTTTAGCCGTAGGCACCTATTCGTTGTTTTGAGCAATTCTTGAACTGAGCCAAATCATCGACGACGTTAAATTCTTATTTCTTAACAACTTGATACACGGCCGAATCTCGTGACAGTTCTTGTTTGATGAGTTGCGAGATTAAGTTAAAATCAAGTTGTTACGAGGTTTAAGGTTTTGGTGATTTTGCTCGAGGATGGGAAAGTTTATTCCATCGAAGTAGGCTACCCAAGTGATGATTTTCTTAACCAAGGATGTTTATTTTCTTAATCGATGACACTCACTTCCTTAATCGATGATGTTCGTTATCTTAATCGACGTTATTCAATTCTTAGTTGAGGATGTTCATTGTCTCAATCGATGTTGTTTTAGCGACGATGTTCAATTGAGGTTGTACTTTCCACCTCTAACGTACGTATCGTGCCGAGTCAATCGACTCTAACCGATTGCTAGTAGCAATCGACATCCTCTTACCGAGTTGTACTTTGAACTTGTTAAATCTCCCAAGCAAAAAGGATTTCGTGCGTAACAGAATTCTTGAGATTTTGAGAGGTAACTTGAATCATGACCCTTGGGACAACCACCTATTCTTTCCCTCGTCCCTCGGAAATACCCTTTATCTTTCCTCCTCTCTTATTGGATAGTGAAACTGCTTTGAAAATAATTTACAAAATGTTGCCATATTACAAGATGTTTTACTACTATTTCGTAAAAATCAAAATTTTGATTTAACCACTACTTGATAGAGGATAATTGTTTTTCTTGTTATCTCACAAACTATTTTATGAAATTGTCTCACAAGACGATTTTATAAAATATATTTATCATACTATGGATCTGAATGCAACCTTGCTACTATCCTAAATATCGAAGTTTTGATCTAACTACCATTTTATAAAAGGTGAAATGTTTCCTTGATACCCTGTACGTTATTTTGCGAATAGCTTAATGAGACGATATCATAAAATATTTTACTGCCTTGTTGCNAGAAAATTAAAAGCTCATATATGGTTACACCAAGATTGAAATACCTTTGTCGATAGTCTGTTTACGGTCATAAAATATTAAAAAGCTTTCTTAGAACAGGTTTACTTTTTAAAATAAAATTAACACACTTCTTTTGCTAAACTAAAATAAGAGAACGATATTTATAAGTCGCCTACCCGACGGTAAACCTCATATCAATTATGGTCCTTAGCACTTTTGAGAATAAGATGGCTTACAAATTTAATCGTAACCAATTCACTATTGCAATTTGCCTTTATGTGACTGTCTCAAAAGTGGTACACAAAAAACATTAGACAACTGGTTTTTGGCATACAGATGCTAATTCATCAAAAACTATAAATAACGCTTCCTATAAACCACTATTATAAAATTTGTACATTTATATCTTATTATTCGTTAACTAATAACAGGTCTACTTTATGATTAGCACAGATAAGGTAATTCACACTTGAATACCTGAGGCAAGCGAGGGCGAGGCAAAACAACCATTTTGAATCTTGAAAAACTAGATCTATTTCCTTCGTAGCCTCCGACTTCATGCCCGTTTGCCAGGTACCCGGTCACATAGAAACAATCTTCGCCTTCTTCTACAAAATGCAACAGTTCTACATCTTCATTCAAGCTTCGATTGCAAAATGCTGTCCATTTTGGCCTAGTTAAATACCACAAGCCACATTGAGGCCTAACTAACTCCACTTTGAAACAATAGCCATCTGCAGATATGACGTATATTTCAGAATTACCGTTGTACGCTTCATCATTGTACACATCTGGTAAAACCTACATTAAAATGTGCAGACATAATTCAATTGTTGTATACAACGCCACTAGACATGACAAACAAGCAATTTTAATGTAAAAATTTCAGCTACCTGAAATTCACCAAAGTGTTCTGAATCTTGCTCGGTAGTGAATTCGATAGGCATCTTTGACTGTACACAAATACAAAGTCCTCAAAAATATATTTAACTACTTGATACCAAGAACCACATTCACTTGATTCCTAATCAACTTTTTAAACTTTTACCCTGAGCACTTTACATTGAATACGCAAAAAACAACGCGAGCACTTTTTACTGATTATCTCATATGTTTGACATAAAAAATAGAGACGTGTTCAAGCATATAAATTGGTATACACATTATCTACAAGTATATAAATTTCAACAAGCGATTCATATCAAGTACAAAACATAACAAATAACCGGTTGAAATAACTTGAAAACATGTTTTTGGTTAACCCAGCCTATTCCACTAAGCTGTAACAACTTAAAATGAAAAATATAGAGGCAAGCACAATACAAATATAACACTATTGTTTGCCATATTCAGCTATTAAAATCAAAACCGTTAAGCCATGACTTTGCACATTGAATGCTAACACAAACATGAACCCCCACGACCTTTTACCAACACAACTTTAATCTTAAGCTCTAACACAAACAGGAACACGCATTTGATCAAAGCATTAAGCCCTAAGTTCGCATGTTTTATTGTCACTAAGTAACTTTTTGCCATGTTTGAAGTCCTTATATCATGAACCATTAGTCACTTGCGAGTGAGCGCGAATATTGTGAATAGGCCTATTGGAATTAATACTCCCGTTCATATTGACCCAGATAGGGGAAATCGAACGCACTATATTTGGAACACTAGGTAAAATGCAATTTACCTACTAGGGCAACACTGAAACGATTTAGCCAATTTCTATTGGTGTGATGGGGTTTATGCTTTGGTTATCATGAGCTTAGTGAAATAAATATTGTTTTGTTTTTCAACAATGAGTGTATAACAACGTAACTCATACTATGATTATTGTGTTCAACAACTTAAAATAAACCTATGGATTTCACTCAACCTTTGTGTTGACTGTTTTAAGCATGTTTTATCTCAGGTATTACATTTACTCGAGGATGGCATGGAGAGGCACGAATACTCAAGAAGGCTATAAACTATCATTCAAAAACTTATTTTATAAACCATGATAAAACTAGGACCTCATTTTTGTAAACTCTGATATTTATAAATTTCGAATGATAAATCTTTCAAAACGATTAAATTGGTGATCATTTTCTTCTATTTAACTGTTGTGCCATGAAGTAACACCCAGCTTTAATTTCGCTGCGTATCCCAATATTGGGGGTGTTACAGATTGGTATTAGAGCCTCAGTTATAGAGAAACGGGTCTAATTGAGGTTCGAACTATAACTACTTTTACAAACAAAACATTTTATAGCCTTACGCTCTACGTGCCTTCCATCCACTAGACAATTATGCAAGTTTCAGGCATGTTTATGCTACATGGATATATAGTATACTGATATATGCACTCATCACTCTTCCGATCACTTTATATGATCACACGATTTATTTTGGCATCATAAGAGAACTACTTCATAACTCTACATGTTATTATTTTATAAAAACTCGTTACGATCTGTCAAATTCCTCAATTTCCATACTAAGTTTCTTTCGAGACGAGAACAACCGAAGCACTCACAATCCCTCATAGACCATTATCTAGAAACCTGTCGATCACTTCAGAATATAATTGATCCCTTCCTTTCACACCTCTTAAGAGCACTTATTCCTAACATGTGACCTTGCTACTTCTCACTTATCTTCATACTTTGTATAGAAACATGGCTCGTACAAGGAAATCAACTGCAACTACCCCACCTGTAACTCCAGCAAATATAACTCTAGCCACTATTCAGAAAGCAATTGCAGATGGTGTCAACGCGGTTCTAGCAGAACAAGCAATAGCCAATACCCGTAATGGAGGCACCGGCATGCAAGCAGGAGGAAATGTAGCACCTGCACCCCGCCAATATACCTACAAGGATTTCATGGCTTGTCAACCTACTTATTTCAAAGGTACTAAAGGAGTAACCGAACTGGCTCACTGGTTCGAACGGATTGAAACCATCTTTCAAAGGAGCGGGTGTACTGAGAACAACAAGGTCACTTTCGCTACTAGGACACTAATGCAAGATGCCTTATCTTAGTGGAATGCTAATGTTCAAACCTTGGGAACAACAACAACATATCAGCTCCCTTGGGCAGAATTCAAGGCTAATATACTGAAGAAATACTGCCCTCGTTCTGAACTGAGGAAGCTTGAAGATGAATTTCATGTACTAGTAGTGAAAGGAGTTGACCTCAAGACTTACAATCGAAGGTTCCAAGAACTTAAGGTACTATGTCCTTCCATGGTACCGGATCTCAAGAAAACTCTTGAAAAGTATGTTGAAGGACTTCCCCGAAGCATCGAGGGAAATGTTACCTCATCGAACCCGCCAACCCTGGAAGCAGAGATGGAACTTGCTCAAAGGCTATTGGACCGAGAGGTCAAATGCAATGAGCTCAAGAGGAAACTCGATGACAAAAGAACCACTCAGAACAACAACAACCACCACATCAACAACAACAACAATCCTCGCAACAACAACAACGGAAAATAGGAAAATAACCAGGGAGGTTATAATAATAACAACCAAAACCATAACGCTAATCACCATCAACAACAGAATAGGAGACAAGAGACTGCAATGGGGTATGTTGTAACACAAACAGGAGGCAGAGGTTATGCAGGGACCCAACCACTATGTAATCGATGTAAGTATCATCACTCGATTCTTTGCCCTACTAAGTGCTACAACTGTCAAAAACCAGGACACCTTGCCAAGGACTGTAAAGGCCAGACTATGATTACATGTTTTGGATGTGGGGAGCGAGGACACTACAGGAACCAATGTCCCCAAAACCAAGATCAACAAATTGAAGATGCTCGTGGGAGAGTATATATGTTAAAAGGAGGAGAAGCTCAA
The DNA here is from genome assembly GCA_014162995.1 of Artemisia annua. NCBI lineage: Eukaryota > Viridiplantae > Streptophyta > Magnoliopsida > Asterales > Asteraceae > Artemisia > Artemisia annua. The sequence continues at coordinate 13,673 of LBNU01014023.1, read as the reverse complement.
TAGGATCTGAACAACGCAGCAGATTGATGAAGTTTAGAAGTTAACAGTCCTACTTCCTTATGCACTTTGTTATACTAAGTTTATGTCGCCTTTAAGTGTTCACCTTTTTCATGACTTAGGTCTACTTTCTGTTCAATAAGCGACTCGCTGTGATAATTCTTATCTATTGTACTATCTATTTCTTCCTGAATTCCATATTATCAACTCCTTTTACTTTAACTACCATTTTATATGCGGCATGGCCATAATCCATTTAAACACCGAGAGTTATAACAACTAGACCGGACATCATACGAGTCAATTGGTCCAAGCATTGCATTATTACTCTTAAATTATACATAGCCTAATCACCTATGTCTAATTCAGGAAGAATCATGCCTTGAAGGGAGCAGTAGTCTCAAGGGTGTAAGTAATTCCATGATCGAGCCAAATTTTCAAAAGACCTCCTTCAAACCAATTTAGCCTAATCTCATGACAGTTCTTGTCTGATGACTTATGAGATTAAGTAAAAAAAATCGGTTACCTAAAGGTCTTTTGAGGGTTATGCTCGAGATTGGGAGAGTTTGCCCTATCAAATCTAACCGCGGGAATGTACGTATGTAGAGCGAACAAGCTGAAGTTCAGCAACTTTCTCCACGTTTATCACTTTTTATCCGAAACCCTCATTGTTAAAAATCTGTTACAAACAAACTCTTAGTTTAACCGGTTGGTTACCCCACAGGTTTTTCACGAAACAATCGAATGTGAACAATGATTTTTCCAAACACGATAGAATAACAATCTTGATTCAAAATGACATTGTTTCTCAAGTCAAGCTAGTCAATGGGGATGGTGACATTCACCATGGATCCACTCCCTACGTAAATCTACGTGGCACCAACACTTGAAATCTTGAAATCATGCTAACACTTTCCAACACCACATATAAAGTGTTGCTCAACGGACAATTTCATAACGATTTATTCATAATGGATTCTATTCCAATAACCTCCACCTAAGATTTCAGAGTCATTGCTATAACACGATTTTCAACAACTATCTTAGACTGGACGGGATTCAGTTTAACGGGTAGGTACTATAACATCCCGTAACTTTTCCTTATGATTATTATGTTATTTTATAACCATTTTTACCAATAACAATTTTTTTTTTGTTATTCATGTTGTACTATTTGCAATCACAACGTTGTTTGTGATTCACGAACACCTTGGAACGATGCTCACACATGAACCTCGATAGTCTATATATCGCGAATAAATTAAAAACGTTAATATTTATAATTATACGTTTCGTCAAATTACCAAACATGATTTAATAAATTCCTAAGCTTACGAAAATTTCCGTAAATACTCACTAATGTTAATGGGCCTTGGCCCAATACCCAAACATTGCTAAATGGACCCCTAAAGCCCATTGGGCCTCAACCCACCACCAACTACACCAAACGGACCCTTATTTAATTTGTTTTCTTTCCTTGGTCCTGAACACAAACGAGCCCAGTAATCCAAGCCCAACTGCACCCTTTTGTTTTTTTATTTTATTTTACAAGTCGCTAGGTAGGTTTACTTTGCCCTCTTTATTTCGAATTTCCATTAACAACATACTAATATTATTGCACCCCTCGTTTAAGCTCACTATTGGGAATCAGGAATGATAATTCATTCACATTATTACGAACGTTTATTACATTAAAAGTCCTCAAAAGTAAGCCACCTACATGTTTCATTCACTTGACACATAAAATGGTATATTGCTTAAAGACAATTCGTATGGATCTAAGGTCACACAAAAACGTTGCCCAATCCTAATATAGCCACATTTTGGGCCATTGACCACTTGAGTACCTGAAAAGAACCAACACAAGACTCTTACACATCTCTTTTGTCACGGTTCATTTGGAATGTGAAGGAAAGATACATGCTCACATTTATAATCATTTGCTCCCTCTATACACTCAATGTCATACATATTCTTGTACCTATTTCATCATTGGATTCATGTACCAAGTCTCTTATATAAAGTTTACATGTAACTCGTTAATACTCACACTCAAAACAATCACATTCACAAAATTCTAAGTCTTTTTCAAAGTCCCTGTGTACGAAAGCTTTGGCCATTTTTCGTGAACCTCGAATCAAGTTGAAGACCATCTAATGCTCGTTCCTATATCTTTGGAGTACCAAGAATCGAACCACATTGTTCTTTTGGCTTAACTCAGTTTCGACATCCATTTTTCACACCACCCTTTGAGGTGAGGTGAGCAACGAGCCCTCTTTTATATTCTATGCATAATATGTTTTTGTTTTAATCTCGTTTCACACATTCACTTTGCACCTCGTACTCCTTATTTTTAAACGCGACATGTATATTTTATTTATCATACTACTTATTCAATATGTTATTAATGAAGTACTATAAATATTTGGAACTTATATTAACGTTCAGGCAATAATTAGAACACGTTTCAAAGTGATTTGGTCACTTTCAAATTCTATTAAAGACTTAGAAAATTTTTTTGACATTGAAATTACTTTAAAACAGCCTAAGTCACATGAACTTTGATACATTTTCTCGTAAAATTTGTTAACAACGTATATGTTTTATTCAACCTTCTAGATGTTCAAAGTACCAAGAATTGAGGATCACAAATATTCGACATTAATATAAACGTATAGATCATTTTTTTGACACGTTTGTAAGTCATGATGGACCTTTTCGAAAATTCTCAAACAGTNCATTAACAACATACTAATATTATTGCACCCCTCGTTTATCCTCACTATTAGGAATCAGCAATGATAATTCATTCACATTATTACGAACGTTTATTACATTCACTTGACACATAAAATGGTATATTGCTTAAAGACGATTCGTTTGGATCCAAGGTCACACCAAAACGTCGCCCAATCCTAATATAGCTACATTTTGGGCCATTGACCACTTGAGTACCTGAAAAGAACCAGCACAAGACTCTTACACATCTCTTTTGTCACGTTTCATTTGGACTGTGAAGGAAAGATACATGCTCACATTTATAATCATTTGCTCCCTCTATACACTCAATGTCATACATATTCTTGTACCTATTTCATCATTGGATTCATGTACCAAGTCTCTTATATAAAGTTTACATGCAACTCGTTAATACTCACACTCAAAACAATCACATTCACAAAATTCTAAGTCTTTTTCAAAGTCCTTGTGAACGAAAGCTTTGGCCATTTTTCGTGAACCTCGAATCAAGTTGAAGACCATCTAATGCTCGTTCCTATATCTTTGGAGTACCAAGAATCGAACCACATTGTTCTTTTGGCTTAACTCAGTCTCGACATCCATTTTTCACACCACCCTTTGAGGTGAGGAGAGCAACGAGCCCTCTTTTATATTCTATGCATAATATGTTTTTGTTTAGTCTCGTTTCACACATTCACTTTGCACCTCGTACTCCTTATTTTTAAACGCGACATGTATATTTTATTTATCATACTACTTATTCAATATGTTATTAATGAAGTACTATAAATATTTGGAACTTATATTAACGTTCAGGCAATAATTAGAACACGTTTCAAAGTCATTTGGTCACTTTCAAATTCTATTAAAGACTTAGAAAATATTTTTGACATTGAAACTACTTTAAAACAGCCTAAGTCACATGAACTTTGATACATTTTCTCATAAAATTTGTTAACAACATATATGTTTTATTCAACCTTCTAGATGTTCAAAGTACCAAGAATTGAGGATCACAAATATTCGACATTAATATAAACGTATAGATCATTTTTTTTGACACGTTTGTAAGTCATGATGGACCTTTTCGAAAATTCTCAAACACTTAGAATATTTTGTGACCCTATAACTGTTTTCAAAAATGGACTTGCAACGTTTACTTTGGCCTTTTATTTCATTAACGAGACACATAACACTCGCATTTTTAAGCTCCATCTGATTGTTCATATGCTAGACAATTAGGCTACGTTAATATCTCAACCCAGTAAGCTCGTTTAAGCACTTAATAAGACCTAAGGCTTAACGAGTTAAGCAGTTTTCAAAAAACTTCTTAAAGTAACGAAATGGGCTAAAAGCCCATTAAGCTGTTTTTAAGCATTTTGGATAAGCTGACCCCATAAGCTCTTTTGATATGATATTTTACCTTTATACAAGCCCAACCCCTGGCCCAATCACCCTTTAAGCCCATTGGATCGAAAATCCTTGTTGGGCCATGTTTTTGGCTCGTTAATGCCCATTATGTAAAAAAAAATTAGCTTTTTGATTAAATAAGCTGTACATATAAGCTATATAAGTTGTTTTGAGCTTAAATAAGAAATGAAAATGTTAAACTTTTCATTTGGTGAAATTTGGACTAAATTCATGACTAAATTTACGATAACATATATACATATATGTATATATATATATATATGTATATACATATATATATGTATATACATATATATATATATATATATATATATATATATATATACATATATATATATATA
>LBNU01014018.1:30608-59943 GCA_014162995.1 Artemisia annua | reverse complement strand
TGTTTCGTAATCATTGTTTTTATTATTTTATATTTGGTATTGTAAGTTTTTAAGTTTTAATGTTATGTGGTTTATTAATTGAATTGTTGGTTTTAGTTTAGGGGGTGAATGTGAAAATAATTGAAGTTAATGTGTTAAAGCTGAGTTATTGCTGAGTTATTGTTGTGGGTGTTGAGTTATTGTGTTAAAGCTGACGTGGCGCTGAGTTATTAGATAACTCATGTTATTGTTGGGGGTGCTCTTATTTGTGTTTTATTTGGTTAAAGTGTGGATCATGTGGTCTCTTATAACTTGAGTGATGAAAGGAGATTGCTTTTTTGTTAAGTTATAGGTTTTGAGTTATAAGGAAGAAGCTGAGATAAAAACAATTTTTGCTATGAAACGCGCCCTATAGCTCATGGGCACCTAGTTCTCTTAGTAACTTATAACTACATGTTACACTTGTAGCAAAATGTTATAGATCATCTTATAACTCCAACTTTAGGTAAACTTCGTTTGGCAAAACTAATTTGAGTTGTTTGTTCTAGAAAAATGTTTACTAACGTGTAATTGTAGCAATAATAATGTGTACTTTTTCCATTGATTTTCTTTTACTTGTTTTAGCTTAATATCATTGAGTAGAGCTCATCACTTTTCGTTTGCATGCCAAGCTAAGTTGAATATACTCTTACAAACTGATAACTTATTGTAGAATTAGTTTGTAAATACAATGTATAATGTATTCAAAGGTATATTAAATTACCAATTATCATTTAAACTTTTGTGTTACACAATATGAATTGCAAACGGTTTGTCTATTTATAACTTGTATCTTGATTAATCAACGAGGTTAAGAATCATCGATTCATGACCCTGATTTCGTGAAAGGGTTAATGATTTAAAAGGTTGATGTCTTTGCATAAATATTCATTTTTTCACTATATTAGCCATGGTACATGAACATGACTGAACTGGAACCAAAGAAACCAATAATCTAAAATGAGAACAAAGTGGAAGCGAGAACCATACCAAGTTCCTTGGCTCGGATCCTTGGTACGAGATTTTTGGTTTTTTCTCGACATGTGCCAAAGGTCATTAACTTACTTTTCTTTTCCGTGTAGAACTTGACAACTACCTTAGATATGTTGTCCGAGGGAATGCATCTTTTTAATCCATTTAAAAGATCATGCCTACTAATTAATCGTGGATATTGTAGATTGTTACACACTTCACATAATCGAGAGCACTATCGTTGTTTTCACTTTTCATGTACAAAACTATATTGAAATCGACACTTTAAAGTGTCTACAATAAGTTAGCATAAACTTAAGCAGAGCCGTATTGGAAGGCGTGTGAGGTATGTTATTACATAGGGCCTTCAAATGATATGGGACTGAAAATTTATATATAATATATACGTATATATAAATTATAGGGTATATATTATACGAGATTGGCGACGAACGCCGCGTTGCGGGCTCCCTGTTTATTTTTTCCATTGTTTTTGTAATGCAAAGATATAACACGGACCCTTAAGATTGATGTTGTCGCTGTTTATTGCAGACAAGAAAAAGTCACATTTAACATACTACAAAATCGCCATGGACACCTTTTACAGTTAAGCATGGTACACATTTATTCAAGTTTGAACAATCCAAAAGCACCCATTTCAGCCCCCATTTCGACATACAAACCTACCCATTTTAACCCCAGCTAACCCACTCATTTAAGCCCTCGAACTCACCCATTTCGGACCCTAAACAACATCAAGAAAAGTGGAAACAAATGCTTCCGAAATACCATTATAAGTTTTAAATGGAGAGAATGAAGCCAATCACCATTATAAGTTTTAAATGGCGGGCTGTTGTTTGCTATTATTACAATTAAAACGGCTAGTATTACAATTAAAATGCTATTCATAACCGCAGAAATCCCTAAAACCCCAAACGCTCAAGTTTATGACCTGTAGGAAGATCAATTTATCATAGATGAAACGCAGCTGCTATATTATGTTCGCGTTACCATGTGATCCAATGCATGTACAAACTGATATACATGATTATTTTCCAAATACTTTGGCTAATATAAGAAAATTAAGTAGTCTGAAGCTTTATTAAAAAAATAAGTAATAACCACTACCCATTTACACTCTATTATGTTATCAAACATTCAAAGGCACACCAATAGTGATTTATATTGACAAACCAAATGGGTTGTTACTATACTTCAAGTATTTGCACACTTGTTACAAAATAAACAATAAAAACTTACAAAGAAGATAGGAGCAGCCACACAAGTGAGGTTGCAGTAGTCCGCAGTCATCAGTTTATCTTGTCCAACCCTGTTCATTAAAAACTATGTCCGTTGATTGACTACAGATAGTAACCAAGTGAGGTTGTAGTAGTCCGCAGTCATCAGTTTGTCTTGTCCAACCCTGTTCATTCAAAATTATGTCCGTTGATTGACTACGGATAGTAACAACTCACTTACCTTCCAATCATTCTTTGCATTTAACCAAATCCATAGGAACCACATCTCTGTCACCATCATTGGTTGTATGCTCACGTGCATTCTGTATGGCAAATAGACACGAATGCGTATTTATGAACAGGAAAGTTCAATAGCGCTCGTTCATGCCTTCCCGTAACATTAACAATCGTTATTAGTATCAGCTTGCGTGTAATACGCGTGATGTTTAAAAAGATGGTGGGTATCATACTTCTTCCCGTACTTTGCCATTTGTGCATTCCATGTTGTTTCAAGAACGGTATCCTGGGGAGTGTCTGCACAAAGGAAAGAAGAAAATGAAAATCAAGATACGTTGATTCAGAATTATATTAATTCCAAAAAGTAATTAGCAATTTTAGTGTCAGATGTGGCTTTTTTGGCTGGGCAGATTTATGTTGCTATGCCATGCCAAATGTTTATTGGCCACGTGAACAATTATTCATTTTTTGTATCATAATCGAGATACAGACTGTTTATAAGTAATCATTTTTCAAGCAGAAATAGAAATAAACTTTTCACATTTACGTTGGTCATGTGATTATTGAAGGTTAAACAGAAGTAAATTTTGAGGGAAAAGAGCATACGAAGAATAACCGGAGCCGAAGAGAGCCATAAAGTACTTGGTATCGACTGGCCAGGAATGAAGCGAGAAGCAGCAACATTGAGGAACGGTTGAAGCGCTATTCATCATAAACCATATCGACATTGAATTTTCTCTTGTTTTCATTCAACAATTCATTTGCATGTCTATTAGGCGTGTGTCGTACCTTTGCTTGTGTTACTGTTCATTCAGGAATTGGTTGCATAAAAAAACATGTTTCACCCGTTTTTTACTGTAATTTATTCCAAACCTGCTAAAAATTTATCCTTTCCTTTCAATATTATTTACAAAAAGTTGAGGATAAGTAAATCAACATCGTTGGTAAAAAAAAAAAACATACCTGTTGTCTGTTAGATGTGCCTGCTTTCTTATTCTCGAGCGCCCAACAGATTCTGTAACTGAAACCATCCTGAAACATAGGCAACCATATAAGTAGTAGAGGTGACAAAATTTTCTTTCATAACACCATCAAACAAAAAAGATTACCTCCTAATCTTTTTATTATACATATGGTCGTCGTTGCTGTGAGTAGTTTTGTTTAATATTGTATATAGGCTTATGAACTAATTTGACAAACAAACCTGCAATCCCTTACCAATAGTTACCTCCTCATCTTTTGTTTGTTGAATTTTTGAATTGCTTTTGGTGGCCGTATCAAGGTCCAACTCATAATCCACAGGTATATCCTACAAAATGTACAATGAAGAAAACAGAAGGAAGTATGTGTCATATGCTATGAAGGGGCTAGCCACTTACACTGGTAATCATTTGATGCAGTTGCATCATGGACCTGAAACCCGTAGTGACTATCAGAACCAAGCATTGCAGCTGCCAAATTTCTCACTTGACACTAATCAACACACATTTCTCACTTGACACTACAATTTCAAGAACCCCCAAATATTTTTTTATAAAAAAGTAAAAACAGAAACTTCATAAATTCTACTTGAACACCATTAACAGCTTCACATGATACATGTACTTCAAATAACAACAATGCTAAAAATCAAAACCTAGGTAGAAGAAAATATACATACCTTTCATCTTGAAGAATTTTTTATACCGCTGCTGCATGACACACAACCTAAAAAAAAAGAATCAAAAGTCAATGAAGACCCACATAACCAAACGGTCTAAGCTACAACAAACCTCAAATTTATAAAAACTCCGACAATTTGTGAAGAAACACTATGAGCAAAACCCCCAAATCATACGAAAACCCTAATTTTAAAATTAAACTTCTATACATGTAAAAGCCGTGAAGGGTGTTAAAAATCTTTGAGCAGGTATGATAAAAAGGCAAACCGACAGCATACCAAAATGAAAAACATGAGAAGCATAACTTACCAAAAGATTTAGAGCAACAGGTCGAGAAGATGGTATCATTAACAAATAATCAAAGCAACTCCAACATGTGGATTGTGGGTAAATGAAGATGAATGAACATCACCATTCTTCCCCATCTTCTTCATCATCTCTGATAAGGTGTGGGTGTGTGTGTGAAGCTTCTGGATGTCGGTATCTTTAGGTATACTTTTTTTTGGACCGGATAACAGGGACAGTGTTTTGGTAAATGACCTGGGCTAGAAAACTGGGCTAAAGATTTGGGCCAAATTTTGGTGGGAAAAACGGACGCCAATACGGCACCGTATTGAATGGGAATTAAATAAACTTATAATATATTCTATAAAAGTTAACACAAATGTCTGATTCAAGAAGTTGCATAAAAATGATGGCAAAAGCACTTTTAGAACTATCTTTTGTCATTTTATCTCTTTAAATATTATTTAATTTTTATTATCAGGTCTCTTTTTTGCAGCTAAGCTGAAATTTGCACAGAGCTTCCGCAAACCCAGAGACGACATGTAATAAGTATTTTTGATCTTAAACGCCTTTACATATCACACTTTAATTATCATATTTGACATTAAAGCTTGTTATATTTCCGGGGGCGACAACTTCATAATAAAAGGGTCGCTCTAAATTTCCTACTAATAAAAAGAAATGTGCTTAGACAATAATTATGCTTTTTTATTTATTTTATTTTATTTTATTTTTGTATTTTCGTTTTGTCTCACTCATTTTTAACACAATATATCTCTTTGTTTTCACTTTCTCTCTAAAAAGTTCTACACTTCACAAATTGCACAAACTCCATTAAAACAGAAAATTATACAAGCCAAAAATCATAAACTAAATCAACCAATGTTGATATAAATAATGCATAAAAACGTTATTTATATGTTTCGATATCCCTATGTTTTGACGATTATAAAATATAAAAACATTAAACGCAAGATTACTATGTAAACAAGTATTTAGTTACAAATATCATTTCACTCAACAAAATCACATAAGGTATGAATAAACAAATATCTAACACATTTTATGATCAAAGGGATTTTTATTTAAACATTACAAAGTTTATAAAATGATATAACCATCTTATATATTTTTGAAAAACACTTTGGTAATTAAAGGAAAATGTTTAATTCATAACAAATATATGAATTCAAAATTTTAACCAAAATCAATTAGTTTTTCACCAAATAAACCTTCACCAGAAAAGACAAAGTTTTCTGGCCGTTACAGGTGGGCGGCCCCCTTAATTTTAAGGAGGCCGACCGCCATTTAAGGGGGCCGGCACGCTCCTGTTGTCAGAAAACTTTGCCTATAAATACAGGCTCACTTCTGCATTTTTTCCTAACCTTTTGCAAGAAAATTTTCAGTTCCAATCCTTTTCAAACATCTTTCTAAATCCTTTAATCATAAGATTATAAGTCTTTATTTCAAGTGATTCAATCCCTCCTCATTCAAAGTGCAAGAGAAGAATACTCCTTCAATATCAAATCAAGAAGTATTGTAGATTAGTTTTGTAGATTGTGTAAATCATTTGTAAAGTTGTGTAGTGCTTGTGATAAGTAGATTTAGGTGGATAGAAGTTGTGTTGTGAAGAGATAGTAGTGAAGTAGTGGAGTAGTAGGGTTGTTTAGAAGTTGTGACTAGTTGTGAGAATTTGTGAGATTGGTTCTAGCTACTATTAGAACTCGACATTTTGCTTGGTGTCGTTAAACGGTGTAAGCAAAGGTGTGTAAGGTTTCTCCGCCATAAGGGAGTTTGTTGACATAGTGAAGAAAACTCTCGAGTAGGTGACTCGGGGAGTGGAGTAGGGCGAAGAGGAGCTTCGTAGCCGAACCACTATAAATCCTTGTGTTATGGTTTGATCTTTCTAACTCTATCTTTTCATTACGTTTATATTTACTTTATATTTGCTTAGTTAATTAGATAGAATTGTTCATATAGTGCAAGTGTCGATTTCACATAAATTAGAATCGAAGTGTTTTTAAAAGCAAAGTTTTTATAAATTAAAAAGACGTAAAACTATTCAACCCCCTTCTAGTTTTCCACAATTGGTATCAAGAGCCACGTCAAACAAGATTTTTAAAATAAATTGTATTTGAAAACTTGAGTCGATCTATGGAATCGGAAAAATATTTAGAAGGGCAATCTATGCAAAGACCACATATTTGAAAGTGATGGATTTCTTTATTGGAAAAATCGATTTGAAATTTATGTGAAATCAAAAGATCTAGATCTTTGGAATATTATTACTAATGGTGATTTTCTTCCTATACAAAATAATCCCGAAACTAAAAGGGATGAACTTGTACCTTTTGAAAAAAAAAACGATGATTTGAAAAAGAAACTTGCTAAAAATAATGAGGCTAAAATGATGATTTACAATGCGTTACCACACAAAGAATATGAAAGAATTTTTATGTGTAATACCGCAAAAGAAATTTGGAATTCTTTACTAATCACTCACCAAGGTAATAGTTAAGTCAAAGATAATAAAATAGATCTTCTTGTACAACAATATGAACAATTTATGATTCCGGAAGAGGAATCAATAGACAATGCTTTTGCTTGATTTAACACAATCATCGCAAGTTTAAAAGCACTTGATGAGAACTTTTCTAGTAAGAATTTTGTAAGGAAATTTCTTAGGGCTCTCCATCCAAAGTGGCGTGCTAAGGTGACGGCTATTGAGGAGTCAAAGAACTTATCAACTCTATAACTTGATGAGCTAATTGGAAACTTGAAAGTGTATGAAGTGATAATAAAGAAAGACTCCGAAATGGTCAAAGGAAAAAGGGAGCAAAGCAAATCAATTGCATTAAAAGCAAAAAGGGACTCTAGTGACGAAGAATACTCAACATCCGAAAGCAACGACAAAGAGTATGCTATGGTCGTGAGAGACTTCAAGAAATTCTTTAAAAGACGAGAAAGATAAGTTAGACAACCATATGATGAAAGAAAGACACCTCAAAGAAACAAGGACGATAAGAATGGCAAAAGTGAAAGGAAGTGTTTCAAGTGTGGAGACCCAAATCATCTTATTGGAGAATGTCCGAAACTGTCAAGAAGTCAAAACCACAAGGCTTTTGTAGGAGGAGCATGGAGCGAAAGTGACAACGATGAAAAAGAGACAACAAGAGAAGAAAAGTGTCTCATGGAAAAGACATCCGATGAGGTACGTTCCGAAACCGAATACTATAGTGATGAAAATTTATCTTTAGATGAAAAAGACTTAGATAACGAATATAGTAGAATATGCAAACTAGGACAAAAAGTCATGGCTAAAAATAAACTACTAAAACGCACTAACAACAAATTAAAAGATGAAATAATTGAATTAAAAATTAAGCTACACAACTTTAAAAAAGGTAAAGAAAGTATTATGGAATGTAAAGAATGTATAGTTGTTAAAAATGAGAATGAACAACTTAAGGAAGAAATTACTAAAGTTGAGAAATTTGAAAGTAGTAGTCAATCACTCAAAAAATTAATTAGCATTCAAAGAATATCCGGAGACAAAACCGGGTTAGGATATAACTCAACCGGAGTGTCAACTAGTGAAACAAAAAATGTCAAATTTGAAGATGAAACTAGTGAATTAAAATCTAAACCAAAGTGCATTCTTTTGAAAGATAGATTAGTACCCATTGCTAGTGATGAGGAAGTTAAAAGTTTTCATAAATCATCTTTAAAACCCGAATCCGAACCTTTTAAACCAAAAATAAGGTCCAAAACTCCACCACCTAGAAAACCAAGTAGTTCTTATCCTAGGTCTAAAACTCCTCAACCTAGAGTAAACAAAAATAGATAAAGCTTTCACAACAATCATCAAATGTGGAACTTCAATCCTTGGGGAATAATTCCACCATATATACACCCAAGTCAAATACAAAACATGTTCGGATCAAACAACTTTGGTCAAATGAGACAATGGGGACCAACAAGATGAATTCAACGTACTTCGGAATACTTGGTAATCCATCCGCTTCCACAAGATCATGCAATCGTTTCGAAGACTTTGAAGAAGAGCCTATTTAAGACAAAAAGGTACACATTCTTTTAATCTTTCATGTCAAGATTGCATACTTAGCGTTAGGTATCTTAGTTTATGTATTGTAAGGCTGTCTGTGTAGTTTTTACTTAGCCTATTTACAGTTATAACTACATAGGGTATATATATATATAGCGTATATGTGATATAGTATATTATATATCATAGTATGATATATATATTATCTATAGTATTATATATTATATACTACTATATAAATATATATATATACTCGTAGTATATTTATATAATACTATATATATTATCATTTGTATATATATAATATATATATATACTTATCTATAACCTTATACTACTACTATATACTATATACTATAGTTATAATATTATATATAGATATATACGCGTATACCTTCTAATTATAATAATAATATATATATATACTTATATATATACTTAATAACTTATAAGCAATATAACCTAGAAAACCATTTGTTTAATTTTCTAGAACAAGAAATTGTTCGTTTTTACGACCTTTTCTTTTTTCCCCTTTCGCGGCCCCTTCTTGAACTAATAACGTTCAACGATACTCAACTGTTCGAATGTAGAAAATGGATTGATCCAATCTATGGATTGAAAACAAACTCCCGTCGTCTTTTGGCGCTCGCTCTCACTCCACATTCTCGTCTCATAAACCGATATTATTATACATGTATATATATATATATATATATATATACTATACTATATATATATATATATATATATATATAATATATAGTATATATTATATATATATATAGTTATATATATATATATATAGTACTTACTAATATATATATATATACTATTATATATATATATAACTGATAGTAATAATGTATATAGTATATATATATAACCTTCCACAATTCCCTCGTTGACTTGACGGCTTGATTAATTTTATCCAAAATTATCAAAGAGAAATTTTAGTGACGAAAGTAAAATAAAATGGTCACAGTAATTCCTTTTCGTGCGAAACACTCTCTAACGTTTTTTTGATTAATATAAATCTATATATATACATAAATTATTTTTTTGTTGCTTTCAAAAACAACACCGCAAAAAATCCAAAGTTTTGGCGGGCGTCCCCCCTTAAAAATTAAGGGGACCGGCAGGCTAAAGGGGGGGCTTAATATTTAAGGGGGCCGGCCATCTGTTTCTCTCTCCCCGCTTTTTCCTTTTATTCTACTTACCAAACACTCCATTTTTCCACTCTTCCTCCCATTGCTGCTACTGTGAACGAAAACCAAACCCAAAAACATCAAATATCCATTTCCAAATCACTTAATCTAGCTTGATTCGCACAGGGCAAATACCTATAACACGATTAGAAATAAGTATTGTAAGTTTTTCATAACACATTTCATCTAATTTCATCAAATTTGGTCATAATCAAGATTAGGCATTTTATTTCAATTTCTTTAATTTCATTTTTTCTTTAAATTGAGTCTAGGATTTCCATAACTAAATGCTTCCCATAGGATTAGAATGCATAATTAAGACTAAAAACTAACAATCATAAACCCTCTTGTTGAAAAAGTTCATACACTCCTTTTCAAATTTTTTTTATATACATTGTTGAATAATGCTATAAAAACGTGTTAAAATAAATCACATTGTGTTTTTACAACTTATTAATCATAAAAATATATTTTTCGATGAAGTAAAAATAATTTGGTATACGATAAGAGGGTGTTTGGGTTATGTCCAAAAGTTGTCAAAATTGATCCGATATAATTTTTATAACACATTGTCAAGATTATAAAGATGAAACTAGTAATTTAGAGTTGTCAAGATATATAATTCATATATATATTGACATTTTAGTAGTAAATTTTCTAGATAAGGAAGCGTTTGGTTTAACTAGAAAAACGGTATTTTTGAGTCAAAATATAAGCCATGTTTTTCAAAACAAATTACTTGCATAAGAAACTCGTAAGAAATAGCTAGTTATACAATCTAATGTATATCTAAAAAAGTTTCATGATATATTAAGATGTTTAAAGGGACGTTTGGATTATCCCATAACTACTTGCAAAACATCGTAAAATGTATCTAGAACGAGTTAAAAATAAAAGTAAGGAACAGAGTAAACTACTTCTTAGGATTAAGGTCTTAGAGTCGAAATATGTTTACGTTCCACATATGTCATAACAACATATGCATTATATTTTAACTTTGATTTTATTTTGATTTTATTTTATTGTTATCATGTTTAGGTAAAAATGCCCAAAGCTATCACCGAAAACATTTCCCTAACCAAAAACTACGTCCCAAAAGTCTCTCAACTTCCCACCACCTTTCCTTCTATTGCACGTATCTATCGACAAATCGAGGATAGAAATATCCACGAAGGTCGTGTGGTAGATCAAGCCTATTATCAATCCGATTTCATTGAACGTTTATTCCAAAATATCCGCTTCGTGTGTCTTTTCCTAATCAATGAACCCATCATTCCCCGCTTTATTCTTGACTTCTATAGCCAAGTCACGGTTCAAACCGATGAATTTGGTGGCATTCTTATCTCCTTCATGATTCAACATGAATTTATCACTCTTACTCTTGCACAATTCGGCCAAATCCTCGAAATTCCTTTTACCGGCCAATCCGTATTCACAAATGAATGGGATCTTGGTGCTCTTCAACGTTGCCGACCGACTTTTGGTCCTCATTTCCCTCAAATTCCTTCTCCCGGAGAAATTCGCCAAATGCTCGGGTTGGAACGTGAAACCATCACTCGTAAAATCAAGTCCAAAATTATCTCTATTTTTGAAAACCAAATTCTCCTCACGGAATTAAGGCCCGACATGCGACGTTGGGAAGAACTCATTCGAGAGAATGCGTTCGGTACCGGAGGCCACCGAGACCATCTCCCGGCTAGCCTCGCTCACATGTTATATTGTATCGTTTCCGAACAACCTTACAATTTGGCCTATTTCTTCATTAAGCGTATAGAATGTGCAAGATCCACTCCTAAAGCTAATCTTCCGTATGGTATGTTTCTCAGACGTCTATACCGTCATGTCATCGAACACTATCCCGATCTTGATGATAGTATCTATCAATCCATCTATCCAACCTTGCGTCCTCTTGTTCTTAAACAAGCCCGTAGAACTCGTAGTGATAAGGGTAAATCTCGTCGTTATAGCTTCCATGGTTCATCATCTCGTCTAGAGGACGACGACGAGGAGGAAAACACTCAACGTGCTAGTACCCCTTCTCCTACGAGGTTTGTTGATGATCTAGAGGATCTTGACTACTCCAAGCACAAAAAACCATCTCCTAACTCACGAAATGATGAATTGCTACATCGACGTCAAACTCAATTGCTCAACCAAACTCAAAGGATGCATCAAGAGATACGAGGAGGCTTCAAGTCTATTGCCAAGAAGCTTGGAAAGGTGTTCGGGAAGAAGAAGTAGTGATGACGATGAAGGAATTAGCTTGATCATGCTTGTTTAAACAATTATTATTATATGTTGTTTGGATATGAATATTTGATATTTATGTGCTATATTTCCGATTTGTATTCGGAAATGCTTATGACTTGCTATGAATTATGGTTATTTAGGATGTTAACTTTGGTAGTTTAATTTTAATGCATGCTACTACTTGCATGAATTTTTATTTGAACTATATATATATGTTTGCATGCATAGTATATATTTATATATATATGCTTTCTAATAGACCAAAACCAATATGAAATGTTCAAATAGAGCTTGCCACAAACACAAAACAAAAACAAACATTTTTCAGAATTTTTTTTTTGAAATTTGGTCATCAGATGGGCGGCCCCCTTAAATCTAAAGGGGAGGCCCCCTTAAAATTAAAGGGGCCGGCCATTATTTAAGGGGGCCGGCCACCTGAACAATATTTTACAGTGTTTTCTGTTGCATCTTGTGACTCCTTTTGCTAGTCCCAGCTACCATTTCCCTTAAAACCAAACTGAATTTGGAATCTAACCATGTATTTCCAAATTAATTCCATATCTAAACATGTTTTCATCCTATAAAATATCCATACATATTTAATTCACACTCCATCATCCTTCACCTTCATCAAACTCAACCAATTCACCATGTCATCACCAAGAACCACCATCTCAAACAAAGCCAAGAAACAAAAACTTGTCATCATACCACCAAAACAACTCTTCATTGACCTTACTAATGAAGATAACACCACTCCATCACCACCACCTAAATGCTCATCTCCTAGTGCTCCTAATGCACCTCAAAAACACCATTCAACTCATGGAACCTCTACCTCCTCCATACCTCAATCCTTATCAATAATGACTACATTAACACCCACTTGTCACTCCACCAAGAGGCACCACCACCAACCACCATTGACAAATACATTCCCAGACATCACACTCTTCAGTTATCACCCATGAACACCTCTTGATGCACACTTTTAATCATCACCAATTAACCCACAAACTTCAATCCCATCCCATGGACCTACTTGAAACCCATGGTGATACATGTCTTGGTTGCATCCATTAATCGATCTATCATCTTTGCCTAAGAGGATTTAGTACAATATATGTTTCATATATTGAAAATTTGAATCCATCAACTTATTCCACCTAACTCCACAACCTCCACCATCACCAACAACAACACACTCTCCACCACCACCACCCATCTCCAACTTCACCGTTACTTTCTCCAAACTAAGGCAATGTTTCATGCTTAGAAAATAAAATTGTTTCAAACCATTTTGGTGGCAAGCTCTAGGAAGACATTATTATTGGAGCTTTGGTGCTTGTTTGTTAAATTATGTATGATTGTAGCCCTTGAGGGCATTAGTTATTGTATTTCTAGTTTTCTTCTATGGTGCATCTTGATGTAGAGTAAAATACATCGTTGGTCCCTAAACTTTCCACAAGCATCGTCATGGCCCTTAACTTTAAAATTCGTCGCCTGGCGTCCAAAAAACCTATGGATTTTGTGGCCGAATTTGGGCCGGGGGTTTTCCCTTGACCAGAAATGGTGAGGTCAACGGCTAAGTTTTGTGTCATTTCCCAAGGGAAAGTATAGTCCAACCACATTTGCAAGTAGGGTATTGGTTAATATCTTAACCCTTACATTTCAATTTCAGGACAACCGGGGTGTTCTGATTTTGTTTGTAATAATGCTAAAAGTTGACCAAAAACTTTCAGCTCGCTTTAGATTACCTTCGCGGACAATAAACACAACTAACGTTGAATGTGTAGTAGACTCCCGATGATTAGTCATACCCTGTAGGTAGTGCCAAAAAAAAATCGAAGAAAGAAAAATGCCAAGCTTAATGGCAACATGGAGCTTAGTAAGCAGCAAGTGGACCGGATCAATGTAGGTATGTGAAGCGAAAAATATGGTGAGTAGTAGTGGGTAGAAGTGATGAAATTCTGATGAAGTTTGAAGATTTATGCAGATGCAAAAGAACTGAGGAGAGAGCGAAAGGTATGTTACGTTTTCTATTTTGGTCGGTTGACATACTATTGGAAACTAGGATAGTAGTAATGGGCTTAAAATCATGTCCTTGTGTTTTTGGTTGTATTTTCACAGAACCAATTCTAAGAGGAAAAGAGGTGATGCTTCACATGCAACCGTAGCACCTGGGTAATAAAAGTCCAAAACCAAGTAAAAGTGGATACGAATGTTGTACTCGTCTTCTGCGCAAGAAGGTAAGCCAGCAGCAGGATATGAGGGAAACATTGGTATGTGCGTCCCCCTAAGGACCTCAAGTGTCCCATCAAAAAGTTCACTTGTTATTTTTAGTGGTTTATGTAATGAAGGTGTAAATCTTTTGGGATGATGAAGGCTAATGAAATAGTTGGATTTTACATGTTTGCTTTACTTGTTTACGGTTTTTACTTTGCAATCACATTGATAGTATATTGTTTATGGAATCACTTACTTTGACAATTAAAGTCAACATATACCCAAAAAACAAAATAGTAACCAAAATGCATTGTTATAACATCTGAATTACAACATATCAGTAAAATTACACTAAAAATGAAAGACAACATAGCATTTATTGAATGTCTTTCACTTGGGTAATTGAGTAGCTGTTGATTCACTTGGGTAATTGACTAGTGTTAGGATCGTGTTTTATGGTTGATTATGTGAATCGGGAGGTCGGGGATTGTGGAAGTAAAGAGTAGCCATATTTAGAGAGAGAAACTAGAGAGAGAAGGGATAACTTGGTGTGTTTTATTAATATGGAAAATGAAAAGACTAAACACAAAGCATCACCCCTCCATGGAAGTATGGATGGGTATATATAGGCCTTACAACACATGACTTTACATAAATGACGGTTTCAGTCCATGTGTTTGAGCCTAACAATGATAACTATTGTAATCTCGTAATGTCGTCACATTTCAGTGTTAGGAGCGATCCTAACAATCTTCCCCCAATGTGGCAACATACGAGATTACTTACAACATTTCCTAAAAGTACAAATACAAATAAAGAAAGGTCTTCATAGGCTCTTCAAATGCTGAGGATGACTGCAATTTACGCTCTTTGTCTTCATCTTGTACCTTGGCTTGAGAACTTTATCTTCACTTGTAGGCAAATGATGTAATATGCACGAACTGGATTAACTTTCCCCCAATTCATGCTGCATGTCTTTAGCGGCTTCTTCGTACACTTCTTTTTGGCGAAGTTTCTGAATCAGCTTCCCCCCAAACTGACAACCGTCTTCAGCATATTCGAAACTTTGATGTAGTAAACAAGTCTTCTAACTTTTGAAGTTTTGAGTACGCAGCGGAATTTGTAGATGACACAGTAAACCACACCAAGCAAATCTGAGTAGTTACTTGATAATGGTATACTCAACGCGGAAGCTCCGTTCGGGGGTAACATGCAAGAAATCAGCAGGATATTCTCACATATGNTTGGCGAAGTTTCTGAATCAGCTTCCCCCCAAACTGACAACCGTCTTCAGCATATTCGAAACTTTGATGTAGTAAACAAGTCTTCTAACTTTTGAAGTTTTGAGTACGCAGCGGAATTTGTAGATGACACAGTAAACCACACCAAGCAAATCTGAGTAGTTACTTGATAATGGTATACTCAACGCGGAAGCTCCGTTCGGGGGTAACATGCAAGAAATCAGCAGGATATTCTCACATATGTAGGCTACTTCGCACTTCACAATCCGCGAGAGTCGAAACGATTACACCAATATCACAAAACTGAACCACTGATCATCTCTGCGGAGGTCATTCCGGTAGTAATAAAGTTGTAAGCTCGATCACGTGAGTCTCTTATGCGTCTTCGATGTGCACATTTCTTCCCCCTGAATGCAGATCCTCGTGAAAAGTAAGTGTTTTCGCAAGGAAATCAAGAAAAGTCAAACAAGCACAAAGAAACACTCCTCTATCTTCCCCCACGATGCCTTCTTTGAAATCGGAAGCATACACACTATGTTAACGATGAAAATCGGTGGCAGCGTAACCCCATTTGTCCAATTAACCATACAGGTGTGAAGTAGCATAACTAGCCCATGAGAATCAGCTGCTGATAAACATCTCTACTCTTTTATACTCCTCTCAACTAACTCTTTACCGACCCTATTATCGTTCTGACGGCTTTTTGTAGTGACTACTGATTGGCCCGAAACGGTCAACTAAAGTCAACCAAAGTATTGGTCAACAAAAGTCAAACTAGAAAGGGCACAATACACCAAGGAGAGTATAGGAGTTCTTCCCGGGTCGTTATGTCCCGACGAGGTGTGAATGGTATTAAAACGGATCTGTGATCGGGTGATTTTGAACAAGAATAGGGTTTTGAGTTAGTGAACTAAGAAATATAAAACAAAATAGCTTAAACAAGCTATATGAACAATTACGTGAAAACAAATAATCTAAAAACGTTTAAAAACCTAAAAACGTACGTTTAAATTAAAATAACGTTAACGTACAAAATAAAACGCGAAATGTGAGCAATATAAATCTCACGGATATGAAAATTACATTTTTGCAAACCTAATGATAAAAGAAAATTATAGAAAAAAGAAAATTAATTATTTGACTTTTAAATTGATTATTATTAATTAATTAATAAATAAACTAGATTTAATTATTATAAATACTAAACTAATTTTAATAATTGCAAAACTTTTTCTAAAAATACTTAGTAATATAATTAAGCTAGGAAAAATACTAAAATGGTACAGAGCTTATTAATAAGCAGTGCAATAAGCAAATAAGTAAAATAAGCTTAAAAGGACATTTACTACTATAAATAAAAACAAGGAAAAGAAAAACACTAAGTACTAGTTAGGGGAGATGGTGCACGAGCTCAGAGTAGGTCTGGGAGTTGTGAGCCAAATGACTAGGGTTCAAGTCCCACTAGCCACACTTTTTGCAAAACATTTTTCTTTTTGATTTTTCTTTTTGCAAAATACTTAAAAACAGATTTTAAACAACTTTTGAAAAGCACTATTTCCTGAAAAGCTTTAAACAAGCTTGTGCAAACTATAAATCCCAACAGTTGGGCTTATAGAAGTGAAAATGAACTTATGCTTTCAAAAAGCTATATAATAAGCTAAAAGACTGGAGCTTAAATAAGATAAGCTAAAATTCTACTGAGACAAACTTAGATTAAGCTAAAAATAATAAATTAACAAGCTATAAGCACAAAATAAGCTGGATCCAACAAATGAAATAAGCAAATCCCACACAGTCCAAACAGACTGATGGGCCACTTTAGCAAGCTTGCTTAAGCTTATCAAATAAGCTTCCAAGCTCAAAATGAGCCTGGAACCCACAAGTTGAGCCTAAGGGCTTCTCAAAGAACCCAAAATCTCATTCTAGGACCCTCTCACAAGCTCAAAAAGAGCTTGTGAAGTTGCCTCTTAACACTGAGGAATCAGTGTTGAGAGTGTGATGAGTCCATTTTGAAACCCAAAATAAGCAGTTGTAAAAAGCACAAGGGACATATTAAGCACAAGCACAAGTAGAGGGCCAGGAGGGCTTTACAAAAAACCAAATCACACAAGCTAAAGCTAACAATTGGAGATTCTGCAAGCTGATGAAATATGCTAGAAAAGCTGTGCACAGGACAACTATAAGATAAACAGCTAAATAGCAACTAATAAATAAGCAGTTCAAACAACTAACAAAAATAACTAAAAATACTCTAGACAAGATAAGCAGCAAAATATTCTATTCCTAAAAGCACAAGGTAAGAAACTCAATATTAAATCCTATAGAAAATCTACTAGTTAATTCAAAAACTTATTTACTGAAAATTTGACTTTTAAAGTAAAACTACAAAGTTGACTAAAGTGAGATTTAATCTATCCTAGCTAACTGAAAATGATATAATAAGGTGTAATAATACTTAATTAAGCTATCTTAACAACTATGGAACAAATTTGAGTGATTATGGAATCAAAATCATAAGCAGTGAACTCACAAGCTTGGATTACATGAGGTTTTTGACTTTTTCTCAAAGGACCATGGATTTTGAAGGTTTGAATGTTCTAATAGGACCCAAGGAAGCATGCATGAACCAAAGAAAATACATAAAACATACCAGAGAGCTGTGAACCTCTCTGTACCAAACACACCTTTATCTTACTGTTTTTGTGATTTAAGAAGCATATGAGTGATTCAAACCATAAGACTGATACATAAGCTTATAACATGATGAGATAGAACCATATAAACACAAAATCACCAGTACTAACAACAAATGCTCAATAATCATCAAAATGCCATTTTGATTGTTCTCATGAGTTACTTAGCAACATGCATTTTAATGAACAAGCATACAACTTTGATCAACAATTTAACTAAGAACCACTTAATAAGCATGAGAACACAAAGAAAAAAGCAGCTAATAAACTAATCTATAGTAAGAATGCTAAAAAGGGAAATAGGCTTACAAATGAATCCAAAGTGAGAAATAAGTAACCAGGGTCTCAAACTTGTCCTAATACCTCCCTTGAGGTTCTATTACCATGGAAATCCAGAATTCATCAAGCTTCTTTGCTTCTTCTTTCTTGTAAACTAATTTTTTGATTTTTACTCTATTTTCTCCTATTTTTGGTATTTTTGAAATAATGAACTTAGACTTGCTTTAAAAGATACAGAGCTTGTAGAAACTTATAATGAGCTTAATAGAGGCTATTAGAACAGGAAACAACAATTTCTAACACTTTTAAGGTAACTTGAGATTTTTAAAGAAAAATGCAAATTCTGAAATTAACAAAGATTGCTTGAAATTAAGGTTAAATAATGGTTCAAATTACACTAAAAGACTGATTACAACATTTCTTAACTAAAGATTACAACTGGAAAGTAAATTAAACTAAGTACGACATGTTAAAAATAAAACTACTCTCCTTCCTCCCTTCTCTGCTTCTCTCCTTTTTTTTAATAGACATTTGGGGTTCCAAGTGTCCCTCTGAGACTTTCCCACACATTTCTAGCCCTTGGATTTGTCTCAAATGATCTTGGCCTTTAAAACCCCTTTTTGGCGCCAAAAGTTCTTTTTGTCAGTTAAATAACTTGGATTGGTTTCAGGAGCATTTAAAGCACTTTGGAGGTTAATGGAAGTCAAGGGAACAAGTTATGGAGAGGTTGAACTGGAGGTGAGGTTGGGTTGCAGAGCAGGTATGCAAGTGGAGAAGGAGGTTGGGTGTTTGACTCGTTGACCGGGAGGTTATAAAAAACGGGGTGGTGGGGTTTTTATTATAAAAGGGAAAATGGGTTAAGGTTTGGGCTGGAAAGGGTTTGGGCCAGGGGTGGATGGGTTTTGGGTTTATGTTTGTTTTGGATTGGATTTGGTTTAAGGTATAAAGAAGGGTCCGTTTGGTTTATGATATAACAAGGACTAAATATGTAAATTCCCCAAAGTTGAGGGGCTGAAAATGAAACTTCTCCAAAGATATCACAAGGACCAATGTTGCCAAACTTCATTAACCCAAGGACCATTTATGAATTTTCCATTTTTAAATACCCAAGGACCATTTTTGACATTTACCAAAAGTTGAAGGACCTTTTCTGCCATTCACCCAAAAATTCATTCAAGGACCAATTTTGACAACTTAAAATATTTCAGGGACCTTGAATGATAAAACTCCACATTTTTAAACTCCAGGGACTATTTTTGCCAATCTTTGAAAGTTGGGGGACTAAAACTGCCAATTCTGCAAACTTTGCTCGTTTTTCATTCGTTTTTAAACATTTTGCATTTGAGACGTATAAAACACGATCCTTGGATATTTTCATCATTTTGATGCATTTTTACGTGTTTTCAGATGTTTTGCATTTCAGAATTGACCAAAAATGATGAGTGTTTGAGTACTCATCAATCCCCCACACTAAACTATTGCTAGTCCCTAGCAATATTTTATGAAAACTTGATGGATTTTAAGTCTCTTTACCAAAAGACATCACTTCTGGAGTAGCCAAATGTTTTAGTTCAAGCAAGAACCATGGTACACCGATAACCATGTGATTTTGAGCAAGATCCTATGTAGGGTCACAGTAGGTTTGATTTTCGTTTATATTTATGTTTTGAACGAACCAAAGAGAAGGAAATAACATAATTGTTATGTTTCTAATCTTGTATGTGTTCAGATATTTAAAGAAGGTTCGTCTTCAAAACTTGATCTATGATGTTTACGGTTCACACTCGAATATCTATTAAATATTTGAAATACCAGTGAACGCGACTGAGATCTTGTATTTGTTTAAGAATAGGTGAAGGGTGTTAGGATAGATCGTATTTGTTAAGAGGTTGTACGTGAAGTTGTTTGGTGTGGCTTATGGATCTGTTTGTTTGCTTCAAATACGTTTCATTTTTATTTTTTATCTCGACTTTGACTTATGATGGTTAACTGAAGTCACAATAGTCAGATGGGTTTTATGGTTTGGTCTTGGTCATGCTTCTCTTCATCTTCTTTTCATTTTCATTTTAACTTTTATGGACCAAGGAGGATCGAGTGGATCTGAGGTCACCTGATGTCCTTACTCGATGTTTTTAGAAAAAAATTGACAGAGGTTCCTTTACTCGATAAGGATAAGAGCCAAAACCCATACTTGATGGTTTTGTGTTGAACTCCTAACTCGGAGAAATCCTAAAGAGTCTTACTCGATAAAGACTTAGCTTACTCGATACTCCTAAATTTTAGCTAATCCATACTCGATAAGTACAGTCCTTACTCGTTAGTCTTCAAAAATTCCCAGAAAAACCCCAGAAAAACGAGACAGGAAATTTTCCCTTTATGAATGTTTTGACCACAGATATACCAGATCTGATATATTTGACCACAGGACTATTACACCAAAACCAAATCACTTAAAAAACAAACTGTTAAAAGAAGGAATATAATAAAAACAGTTAAGCATATTATAACAGTTTTAAAAAATGACGGTTTTGACAATATTTGACCACGAAAATCAACCAATATAATAACGAGGCTCTGATGCCACTGTTAGGATCGTGTTTTATGGTTGATTATGTGAATCGGGAGGTCGGGGATTGTGGAAGTAAAGAGTAGCCATATTTAGAGAGAGAAACTAGAGAGAGAAGGGATAACTTGGTGTGTTTTATTAATATGGAAAATGAAAAGACTAAACACAAAGCATCACCCCTCCATGGAAGTATGGAGGGGTATACATAGGCCTTACAACACATGACTTTACAGAAATGACGGTTTCAGTCCATGTGTTTGAGCCTAACAATGATAACTATTGTAATCTCGTAATGTCGTCACATTTCAGTGTTAGGAGCGATCCTAACAACTAGCAGGTTCTTTAGTGGATGATTGACTTTGGTCATCACCACTGGCCACCTTAGCCCCAACTCTAGTAGAATGCTTAATACCTAAGCCAATCACATACCCTCCAAGATCAGTAGTACTTGACTTTTCCCCTGTTGCATCAGCTCTTGTAGTATACGATGGGGTTCCCCTTTTTTCAAGGCATGATGCACAAGTATAATACATGAAATCTTTGTAAGGGGGACGCCTTGCCATAAATATCAACCCAACCCTGTTTTCCTTTTCAATCCAACAATCAATGCATACCAATGGACGACCAGTTTGTGGATCCATCGTGAAAAGCAAATTGAATACATAAACATTTTAGGATAAGGTATTATATATTAGATGAAAAAAGGATAAAGGTTGCATGAGGTTGTTGAACAAGTAGGTAGGATTAAAGGCATGAGTAAATGCATACAATACAGCCAAAAGACAACAAGTTTTTAATTTTTAATCTTCTTGACTATTGCAAAGTACCAACAGCATAAACTTAAACTTCAATTGTATTCAGGGTAATCCCATGTCTGAGAGTTGTTTGAGTCATAACCGTCGTAGTAAGGATCAAAGCTCGCAAACCTCTCTGCATCTAACTGAGCTTCCAATCTGCTCAGCTCCCTCTCCTTGTCAGAGTTCCAGCCATCTTCATAAGCTGCCACATTTTCCTCAAAACTTAGTAGAAAGTTATCCAGATGAGCTTCCTGTTGTTGTGCTAGTTCTTTGTACATTATCTCTTCTTCCAAAAGCAGGTGGAATGCTTCTTCGTCTAGGCTTAAATGATCCTCATCTTTATCCAACCTTTTGTATTCTTCTTCTTGCAAAAAAAGAGATTCAAGAATCTCTTGTTCCATAGCCTGCCTTATCTCCTCTTCATCCATCCACTGGAATAAATAACTTACTAGTAATATATGCATACATCATATCCAATATAAACACAATAGATCATTAGTCAATCATAGGAAAAATGTTTGCATACCTGCTGCCTTCTCCCATCAACATGCCTTTTTTTTCCTTGTATGTTACTGTCCTTTTGGGGTTGTGGAAACTGTTCCTTGTGACACATTCTCTTATTATGTCCAGCGGCCTGACAATTAGAGTATTTGATCTGTTTCCGAGATCTAGATCTGCCCATTAATAAGCAATTTCAGGGGGGGGGGGAATACTAGAGTACTTTTGAATTTGAATTTGGGGATAATAATGGTCAAAATACAACCCTACTTATAACACGTGATAAGGGACGAAACAAAGCAAATCTGTATGTTACCACTGTTTAATAAAGGACCAAACATATAAAATCAATGTATCTGAATATGTGATTAAGCTATACAAGCAAAAAACAAGACAAAAAACAAAGGCAGACTAGGCTAAACAGGTCTTCATTTCATGTGATAACATAGATCAAAAGTACATGATGGGTTGATACTAGATGATCAAGCAAAATATATAATTCATAAGTCCCAAAAGACAACAAACATTACACCCTAAATGTTTCACCATGAGTTATTACCAACAAAATCAAGTTTTCTTAAGCAAATCAATGAAATTGTTCCTGCCCAACACCTGAACATGGGTTTCAGTAATCATCTTGTTAATCTCCATAGCCTTGATGACATTTTTCTTTTGAATCTTTTTAAGATCTTGTAGAAGCCTCCATGACATAACGGAAGTACGGTATCCTTCAACTTCCGCCATAAACTCTTGAGTTTCTTTGGTCGCATGAACCAAATCCACATAACAACTTAGTAGGCCTTTTGCAAGTTTTAAATCCTTGTCGTTCTCGCGTTAATAGTACAGAGCAATGCTATCAAACATTTCGTGGGAACCGGTGGAGGTTGCAAGTTCCTGTAGGCGTGGGAATTCTGTCATTTTAGTGGTTTTTTACGTTATGGAATTTAATTATTTGTGTGTATTTGGTATGCAAAACCTTTGGGGTATGGGGCCTTAAATACTAACTGAACTGATGACGTTACAAATTCAGGGACCAAACTTGATATTACTATATCGTAAAGAGTAAAGTTAAATGGCGGGAAATTTAAGTATACATACGTCAACGTTGGCAAGGTTGGGGACCAAGGGTGAAATTAGACAAAAACTTGTCCAATACGCTTATGTTTTGTGTTTGGGTTACGCCCCAATAAACCCGACCCAATGACCCGACCAACATAACCCTAAAAAGTTTCATAACCCAATACATACAAAAATCAGTCATTCCACATTGTGAGAAACACCGTTGATGCAAGTTAAAGGAAAATGGAAAGGAACATATTTGTTACAACATTTAAAGGTACATAACCAGAAGATGAAGGAGAAGTCTTGTTCCGAATTCACACAAATGGGAGATTTGAATATACCCCACTCAGGTATGAAGGCGGATCCATTATTAATGTTAGTGCATTTAGGTATGATAGGGGTATCTTTAGTTCAACCCTAGATAATCTATTAGCAGAGATTAAGGATCCAAAATGGGCGGTGTTTTTCTGTCATCCAAATAAATCGCTAGAAAATGGTTTGCACTTGATTTATAGGGACCAGGATGTCGTTAAGCTATATGAGTTTTCGGAAACACATGAGTCAGTTGATATCTTTGTTATACATAGTCCCCAGATGTTAGCAGAATTTTACTTGGAAAATATTGGTTTTGAGGTTGTGGGTTGGTTAGAAGAAGCTGCTAACTTCAGAATGTCAAGTGGGAGACCTTTTATGACTCGCCGTAAATGGAAGGGTATAGATGAGAAAAAATTGCAGGTAGGTGTTGTTATCAAAGACGAAAAAAATGTTATCCATGACAAAAGCATAAACAATAAGGGAAAGGGTAAGCTGAATCTGGAAGAGGACGTTTTGCAAGCGAAAAAGGGCGAGGAAGTTGTAAAAACTTATAAGCGGGGTTTTGATTGCAACGGGAAGGCTATAGTGGTTGAAATTCCTTGTTTTGATGGTGAAAACATTGCTGATGGTGCTGGTGATTGTGATGATACGCATAGTGGTCCTAATAAACGTTTTAAAACCAGTGAAAAGATTACCAATCAGGTACTGGCCCTTTGTGCCAAAAAACCATCCTAAGTAAGGTTTGAGTGACAGGATGAATGTTTTTGTATGTTGATAATCCAGTTCAAGTATGTACATCACTACAAGGTGCATCAGGTGAAGGTTGTGGAGTGGAGGCCGCATCGTCTTCTCCAATTTCAAAAATGGGAGATTTGAATATACCCCACTCAGGTATGAAGGCGGATCCATTATTAATGTTAGTGCATTTAGGTATGATAGGGGTATCTTTAGTTCAACCCTAGATAATCTATTAGCAGAGATTAAGGATCCAAAATGGGCGGTGTTTTTCTGTCATCCAAATAAATCGCTAGAAAATGGTTTGCACTTGATTTATAGGGACCAGTATGTCGTTAAGCTATATGAGTTTGCGGAAACACATGAGTCAGTTGATATCTTTGTTATACATAGTCCCCAGATGTTAGCAGAATTTTACTTGGAAAACATTGGTTTTGAGGTTGTGGGTTGGTTAGAAGAAGATGCTAACTTCAGAATGTCAAGTGGGAGACCTTTTATGACTCGCCGTAAATGGAAGGGTATAGATGAGAAAAAATTGCATGTAGGTGTTGTTATCAAAGACGAAAAAAATGTTATCCATGACAAAAGCATAAACAATAAGGGAAAGGGTAAGTTGAATCTGGAAGAGGACGTTTTGCAAGTGAAAAAGGGCGAGGAAGTTGTAAAAACTTATTAACAGGGTTTTGATTGCAACGGGAAGGCTATAATGGTTGAAATTCCTTGTTTTGATGGTGAAAACATTGCTGATGGTGCTGGTGATTGTGATGATACGCATAGTGGTCCTAATAAACGTTTTAAAACATGTGAAAAGATTAGCAATCAGGTACTGGCCCTTTGTGCCAAAAAACCATCCTAAGTAAGGTTTGAGTGACAGGATGAATGTTTTTGTATGTTGATAATCCAGTTCCAGTATGTAAATCATTACAAGGTGCATCAGGTGAAGGTTGTGGAGTGGAGGCCGCATCGTCTTCTCCAATTTCGTGTTAATTATCAGTAGAACCTTGTATTAGACAATGTTTTAACTCATTTTCATGTTGTATCAGACTTTGTTTGGCCACTTGACTACTATAAGTCAAAGTATCCAACTGCTAAATGCTAAAAACTCATTGTCTTAACTCATTCTCATGTTCTAATACATTGTTTGTCTAATACATTATATTTCATGGCTGTACATATTAGATATTTGTTGACATATAAAAAAGTCAAACTAACCAAATGCTAAATGTGATGGTATACACACCACAATCGATCACACCTTTGTATCAACAAAACCAAACCCAGTGGCCACTTACCATTTGATTAACCTATGTTCAAACCATACCCAGTAATTGTACAAGGTTACATCAGATACAAATGCATATGCTTTTCATATTTTAACATGTAACTCAAATATGTTAATGCTATTCCAAACACCCACTATAGTTAAAAGGGCAAATCATTTAATTACTTCGACATCTAATAATCAAACTGCCAAATTGACGTGTAACAGTGAAATTAAAGAATTAACAATAACATGCAAATTATTGATTGCGAAACACTATCATTTATTCAAAACCCAGATTTTTATTGATTGATCTCATGTTGACAACCATTACAAACTTCACTACTAGGGGTGGAAACGAGCCGAGCCGAGCCCGAGCCTACCGGAGCTCGAGCTCGGCTCGTTTATATTTTAGAGAGCTCGAGCTCGAGCTCGGCTCGTTTCGAGCCTTAAGGTTTGAGCTCGAGCTTGGCTCGTGACATGATATATAAAGCTCGAGCTCGGCTCGGGCTCGGCTCGCTTGTGATGCGACTATGGAAAATAAAGCTTGGCTTCTCGAGCTTCCTTGTTCGAGCTCGTTTATATAGAGCTCGTTTAATTGTTCGATTATTTGTTCGAGCAGTGGAAAATTTAGGTTAAATGTATGAGAATTATAACCTCAGATCTACATCTTCATCGATCCAATAAAAAAAGAAGCAATACCCAACCCATCCACTGTCCTAGAACTATCTCCAAACAACAACCACAACTTATCTCTTAACACTCTTGAAACAAAACAATAACATGAAGAAAAAAACGGATCTCAGTTATCTTTATAAACTCATAGATTCGAGTTAAAGAAAACGTCAAAGATCTGTAACTATTTAATATCTGAAACTTAAAAGAAAGAACAAAACAACATCACACCTACCCGAAACCATTAAAGATCTTGAAGCTCGTCTTACAACTGAAGTTAAAAGGGTTTGATTTGTATTTCATCTTTCATAAGCAAATGAGTATATAATAAAGAAAAAAAAAACACATGAGTTATTTGTTCAAGATTTGTTTATTAGCAGTCCAAGAGATGAAAGGGACATATTTAATTTGTGTCTGCATATGAAATGAAAGGGATAATGTTGGTGGCTGAATTTGTGGGAAACAAAGTGTTGTAGGCGTGTGTTTGTTTGCAAAGAAGTGATTTTAGGGTGCAAATGAGAAAAAAAATTATGGATCTTCCTATTTATGTGACAAGATTAGGGTTAAATTATTGGGCTGACATATAGAGGAGATGGGCCTTTGATATAATGTAGGCTTAATTAATATATCTGAATTTAGGGTTGTGTTAGTAAAGCTCGTTTAGGGCTCGCGAGCCTATTCGAGCTTTGTGTATAGCGCTCGGGCTCGGGCTCGATTATTAAATGAGCTCTAATATAGGCTCGAGCTCGGGCTCGAGCTCGTTTAGGCTCGGCTCGTTCGAGCTTTTTACCGATCCGATCTCGAGCTTTTTACGAGCAGCTCGGCTTGTTTTCAACCCTATTCACTACCATCTAAACATACACCTAGCTTGACCCACAACTTTCCCTATCAGCATTTTCCTTCATTTCCTTCAGATATTTAAACAGAAGTTCAAGTTTTGTAATCCATGTTTCCAAATCATCAAACTTTGGTAACCCATTGTCGGCAGCCTCTTCCGTCTTCTTAGCGGACAAACGGTGTTCCTTAGAGCAATCCTCTTTCCTCAACCCACTATACAAAGCCTTCCCCTTATCGTTTTTTGCCATTCTTAGTTAGTTTGATTGAATGTATGTGTGCTGGGTTCTTGAAAGATTTTATTGAATTTAATAGAATATGTGGGGTTAGTTGTGGGTTTATTGGTTCCCGCGAAGTAATTAAAGCGTAGCTGAAAAGTTTTGGTCAATTTGCATAGTTAAAAAAAAATCAGAACACGGTTGGTCCCTGAAATTGAATGTAGGGTTAGATATTAACCATACCCTAGTTGCAAATGTGGTTGGACTATATTGCCCTTGGAAAATGTACCAAAACTTAGCGTTGACCTCACCATTTCTGGTCAAGGGACGCATTCGGCCTCAAAATCAATAGTTTTGGACGCCAGGCGACGAATTTTAAAAGTTAAGGGCCATGACGATGCTTTGTGGAAAGTTTAGGGACCAACGATGTATTTTACTCTTGGATGTATTTTAATTGTAACTTTGTGATCATCTAGTAGAAATGGTTATTTCTAGTTCTAATTGCTTGTCTTGCATGATATATATATATATATATATATATACATATATATATANTAGTTGCAAATGTGGTTGGACTATATTTCCCTTGGAAAATGTACCAAAACTTAGCGTTGACCTCACCATTTCTAGTCAAGGGATGCAATCGGCCTCAAAATCCATAGTTTTGGACGCCAGTCGACGAATTTTAAAAGTTAAGGGCCATGACGATGCTTTGTGGAAAGTTTAGGGACCAACGATGTATTTTACTCTCGGATAAACAGATAATAACAATTCACTCCCGGCAGCGGCGCCAAAAACTTGATGGGTACGATGTGTCGTTGCCGTTTAGCAATAGTAATGCCTCTTAAGTTTTAAATTTATATTTAGCCGACTTATCAATAACACATACACTTAACGAGCAGTGTACCCGGTCAGTATGAATATGATGGTAAGTAGAGTGTCGATCACTAAGAGTGAAACGTATTATCTAGTTAACCTAATCAGTATTTTAATATCATAAGTTAGTTTTACAATCTAATCTAACGAAAGGGGGTTCAGCCTGAGAGGCTGACATAGTTTGATTTTATTAAACAGTAAATAAACTAATGAGCATGAATCAGCGAATAGCAACACGTACACATATAGATAATAGAAGTAGAAGAAGGCATGTCTTGATAGTTAAGCACCTTGTCACTTGTTTTATTGCTAGTTTAATATGAAGCGTATCGTAATCTAATCTGTCTCGTTAGATTCATTATATCGGCGAGTAAACCCTTAATGATCACTTATGTCTATCCTATTTATCCAAAGACATCAACTAAATAGGCGAGGAACAGGTATGGCAGCCTGCAGGCTCAGCTAGACACAGAGGTTATCAATGCACTAATATATGTCACCAAAAACATCATCATATAAACTTTAATTGATGGGAAAGCAATTTTAAGGGGAGCAGTATGGTGGCCACAAGCCCATCAATCCTAATGTTTTAAAGCGTACTATTACAATAAAACAAAAATACTTAATGAATTAAATACATGCAGGACCTTCTTACAACTGTAATATCTTCGTTTGGGGTGTGTCTTGTGATGCTTGTTCGACTGAATTCGTCTCCTTAGGGTTTTGTTGCACACCAAATTCGTATATGTCATGGGGTATTTATAGTTTCTGTCAGAGAGTACGATGCGGCGCATGACATAGGTAGATGCGGCGCATGTACTTAACTTCGTGTGGGGTCCAAGATTAATATATTCTAGAATATTCGTACACCGTCTTCTGATGCGACGTATCTTGATCTTTTATGTGGCGCATGTCCTTCAGTGTCTTGGATTGTTTCTGGTGAAGTCTTGATAGTGATACACCGTATGTCATAAGTGTAATGCGGCGTATCTTGAGTAGAACAAGCTTGATATTCTTCGTTGACCAAAGTTTCATATGCGGCGTATGATAGAATTCCATGCGGCGCATTCTTCAAAGTCAGGCAATGGTCTTCGAATTCATCTAAGTATGATATTGCGGCGTATCTG
>LBNU01014018.1:13002-30498 GCA_014162995.1 Artemisia annua | reverse complement strand
AGTAAACCCTTAATGATCACTTATGTCTATCCTATTTATCCAAAGACATCAACTAAATAGGCGAGGAACAGGTATGGCAGCCTGCAGGCTCAGCTAGACACAGAGGTTATCAATGCACTAATATATGTCACCAAAAACATCATCATATAAACTTTAATTGATGGGAAAGCAATTTTAAGGGGAGCAGTATGGTGGCCACAAGCCCATCAATCCTAATGTTTTAAAGCGTACTATTACAATAAAACAAAAATACTTAATGAATTAAATACATGCAGGACCTTCTTACAACTGTAATATCTTCGTTTGGGGTGTGTCTTGTGATGCTTGTTCGACTGAATTCGTCTCCTTAGGGTTTTGTTGCACACCAAATTCGTATATGTCATGGGGTAGTTATAGTTTCTGTCAGAGAGTACGATGCGGCGCATGACATAGGTAGATGCGGCGCATGTACTTAACTTCGCGTGGGGTCCAAGATTAATATATTCTGGAATATTCGTACACCGTCTTCTGATGCGGCGTATCTTGATCTTTTATGTGGCGCATGTCCTTCAGTGTCTTGGATTGTTTCTGGTGAAGTCTTGATAGTGATACGCCGTATGTCATAAGTGTAATGCGGCGTATCTTGAGTAGAACAAGCTTGATATTCTTCGTTGACCAAAGTTTCATATGCGGCGTATGATAGAATTCCATGCGGCGCATTCTTCAAAGTCAGGCAATGGTCTTCGAATTCATCTAAGTATGATATTGCGGCGTATCTGCTGATAGAGATACGGCGCATCTTTGGATTTCAGTAGACTTTTGACATCTTGCTTGTTTTGCTCCATAAATCGTCCAAAATCGCCAAGTTTCACCAATTGATTGTTTTTACCTGAGAATTACTAATGTAAGAAATTAAGTATCGATTCTCATAGATAGTATAATAAAACAAGTCAAATAAATATGATAAATGATGATAATAATATGTACTTATTTGATGTGATCACCCTCTAACTTCTTTAAGCATATCGCATTGGTAGGTGGTCCTAGGGTTAATTCGCACATGTATGGTGATATTTCTACCACCAAGTCACATCCCCATTGGCTTGGGTCCTAGCGTTAATTCACCAAGCCTCTAAGGAACTACCAATCCTCAATACTACCAAAACTAAAGTGTCCTAAGACTAGCCAAGAAAGTATACAAACAAGACGATAATAGATGCGGAGAAAACTAAATCATAATAACAACAATTTCATAACAAGGCTAACACCAAGAGGTATTTAGCCACTCATATTCATAAATGCAGTAAAACAAGTGTTTAATATCACAAATATAAACATGAATTGAATACAAATCAAAGGAATTAATAAACTTATGATTGGTGTGTGAATTCTCCCTTAGAAATGACTTGTATGGAGATTGAAGTTCGTTCCTCCTGCTCCCTGAGTTCCTCCCAACTTCTGTGTGGTGAAAAGTGAATGAATAGACTCAGAATTAGGGCTGGTATTTATAGGCCCAACTTTGCTATGGCGTAGCTAAATGAGTTGCTACGCCGTAGCCTTTGTTAATCTCAACTACGTCGTAGCTTGATCAAGTGCTACGGGCGTAGTTTCATCCTTAGTTGCTTCTACGACGTAGTTATTTGGGAAACTACGCCGTAACTTCTTCTTTGGCCACGTAAGTTCTTTACTGCTCCATTTTGGGGTCTACGCCGCAGGTGGAGAGTGGCTACTCCGTAGAGCCCTTTAATAAGTTACTACGCCGTAGTCATGGTTGAGCTACGCCGTAGTCTTCATAAGTTTTTGCTACGGCGTAGGTAGATAGATTCCCTACGCCGTAGTTGGTGCATAATCCGCATACTTCACATATTTTCTCTTTATTCCTTCCATTTCCGCGTTTCTTCGTTCCTTTACTCATCTTTGCCCTGAAAACAGAATATAAACGAATAAGAGTATATATCCTAACATATTAATACAAAAGATGAGTAATTAAAGGGGAAATTAACACTTAAATCATGGAATTATTTGATGTTATCAAATGGACATGGAAAAGTAATGTTTTTGTTGTGCATTTAATTGTCAACTGTTGTATAACGGTTTGATTTGTAAAAAAATAAAAAAATAATAATAATAATAAAAATTGCTACTAGCTGTTACTAGCCGTTTGAATCAGAAAAAAAATAAAAAATAAATAGAAAATAAAAAAATCTTTTTAACACACTTATTAATACCAAACATAAACACAACATATAACACACACTTCAATCCACTAAATATCACAATTCTCTCTATTCAAAATGTCTAAGAAAACACAACAACAAAAAGGCCGAAAATCCTGATTACCACAAAACATCCCGCAATTAACACCAGATTCGAATTTCCGGTTAACCGGTGTCTAACCAAACGTCAATTTCTGACCTGCTACTTTGGATTATCAATCTCAACAACCTCCACAATAACAAACTATCAATCCATTTGCTATGAATCGTCCTATTAATCGTCCATTTATTCCACCGTATCAAAACAACCAACAACCACAACAAAGGCACTCCCGTCGAAGCCAACAATCTATGTATGGCTCACCTGAATTGGTGTATCGTCCAACAATGGACTCATCAACGTCTTCCTATTCAAATTATCAAAATTATTCTCCGGTTAACCACATCAATCTTAATGCTTGTGATTTTATGGATCAATTATACAACAATCCAGATTTTTATGTTGGAACCGGTTTGGGTTATCTGAGTCAACAGATGTCACCGGGTTATCAAGGTTCGGCTCATGGATCGTATCACAATTCGGTTCCAAATGATGATGTTGCTGATGATGACGAAGACGACGCTCTTTCAGAAGAGATGTCACTGGTCAAACCTAAGAAACGAGCTACAAGGGCTAAGAAGAAGACTGTTGAGAAGAATGATTTGGGACATTGGACACGCAAAGAAGAGATCGCGTTGTGTAAAGCTTGGTGTGATATGTCCGAGAATAGCATAACAGGAAACAACCAACATGCTAAGGGATTTTGGGACAAAGTGATTGCGTACTTTGAAGATGAGGTTGGTGCAAACAGAATGTACAACTCGATTATTACCAAGTGGAAAAATAGGATTCGTCCTAGAGTTGGTCAGTTTTGTGCCATTTACGACAATTGTTGGGACAATTTGGAAGTGATGAGAATGATCTCACTGTTTACAGACAAGCGTGTGAAGAATACCAAATAGTGTATAAGCAAGACTTTGTGTTGGAGCATTGTTGGGAAATTTTGAAGGACCATGATATTTGGAAGAAGGAAGAGATGCCGACCTTTTTAGGCCAATTTCACAGGCAAGTTGAGGGTCGAAAAAAAGAAAAGACTTCTGAAACCGGCTCAGAGCCGCCTGAAGAAGAACAGACTCGAAATGAGCGACCAATTGGTCGTGATGCGGCTAAGAAAAATAAGAAGAAATCGTCGACGAGTTCCAAGTCTTCCTATATGGAAGATGTAGCTGAGAAATGGAAAACCATTAAGTCCATGGCATTGGGAAAGAAGAAGGAGCTCGCAGACGGATACTACGAGTTGAAGAAAAAAAAGTTGGAGCAAAAGCAAATGGAACTGGAGCTGCAAGCAAAAAGAGATCAGAAAGCAGCGGAAATGTAGGACACAAGATTGGCAATAGAAGAACAAAAACTTGAATTTGAGCGAGAAAAGAAATATCAAAAAGACCTCATATTCTATCTCACACCAATCAACCCAGCGTTGCCCGCATTACGAAAAAAATGCAGGAAATTAAAGATTCGATCAAGGAACGCCACAATCTAGATTATTAGTTTTTAATAAGTGTTTTAATGTTTTAATAAGTGTTGTAATGATTTTATTTTATTTGAATTGTTATGTAACATTTTAATTATTAATGAAATTTGAGTTTGTGTTAAAAATATTAAAAAAAAATGATGTTGGTCGCCCTTAGTGGGGCACCCAATCGCCTGAAGATTGCTACAGAGAGAAAGCTGGCGTGGCAGTGAAAATGGGGGTGATTGTCTCTCCTTACTGTGTCTAGCCTTAAAAAGAATAATTAAATGGGTGTGATAATATTTAACTTCTTATGAATAACTAGTTGGATACCCGCGCACAGCGGCGGCGAAAAAAATATAGTTATAATAGATATATAATGAATAAATTGCTAATCCAACTATACTACAATTATGTACCCGCTTAGTAAATTCGTTACACAACACTCCGAAAATATATGTGTTCGTTGTATGTGTTTGTTTGGGTTTCTCGTAACTTTCCCGTGACATTATTATCGCATAAAGACTCTCACAATTTTTTACCCGTCAAACACTCCCCCAAAAGTTATAATTTTGACGAATCAAGTTTGTAGTGAATCAAATAAAGGTTAAAGTTGTAAAAATTTGAATCAAAATAACCTATTAAAAATGCAAAAATTAAAAACTTATAAAAATATATTAAAAAAAAAAAGAGCACAAAATTTTAGAAAATATGGTGAAATTAGATCATTAAAAAAAATAAATAAATCAAAAGATATTTCAATTTGAAAATAAAGGTGATTTTTTAGTTTAGAAGTGACACATGTCACTCCATAATTGGAGCTCTTTATCTTAATTTTTGGTGGAGGCCACAAATTAAATGCTTTATATAGTAGTATAGATATAGATTCAATGGGTATAACTTGAAAACTGCTTGGTTATATACACTAAGAGCACTCGGTATCATTGGAAAAAACACGCCAAACGCATCAATTTGGACGAATGGCGCGCCATTCATTGTACCGAGCAACACGCCAAACAATTTTGAGTTGCTAGACTGGCTCACGCTATTCGTATATTTGTGTATCTTTTTTTCTTTTTGATTTTTTGTCTGCAATTTTTTTTTCAGGTTAGCGATGGAGATGGAAGAGGAAGAAGATGAATAGTGTATTTTTTTACTTTTTCATTTTACACCTTATTGTTTTGTATACATTTTCAGTCAATTTGTTATCTTTTTTACACCTTTAGTCCTTAAAATGTTTGCAATTTTAGTTTTTAAGTTATTTTTCTTATATTTTTTATCTTTTAAATATATAAAATTTAGTTTAAATGTATAAAATGAAATTTATTTGTTTTAAAATAAAGTGAAAAACAAATAAATGTGTTTGTTTTTAAATAAAATAAAATGTAAAAAAGTTGGACCCAATAACATGTCAGTGGTGTGTTATGAAGGAGGGGTGTTTGAGTGATTGGTGTATTATTGGGAGGGGCATGATGTGGCACTGAGGTGGCATACCAATAACGTGTTAACAGTTCTAACGATACCTGGTGCTCTAAGGAGTAAGAATTCTTCAACCTTATTAGCATACACATCATGTGAAAAACTAGAAGGGGGGTTGAATAGTTTTACGTATTTTTTTAAATTTATAAAACTTGGTTTCAAAATATTGATTCGAGTTTATTCAATTGTTTGTTTGAAAAACCTTTGATTAGAGTTTGAAAACAACTATATGATCTATTATATGTGTCCTTTTAGGTTTGTTATAAAAACTTTGTTTTTGAAAACTTTGTTTACTTTAAAAAGTTTAGATTCGATAGTATGTGAATTCAAATCATGCACAATATAAACAAATATAACTAAGTAATAAAGAAATAATATTGTAAGTAAGATAATAAGTAAGAGATGGAAAGATCGACCCGTGAGACAAGAGATTTATAGTGGTTCGGCTACAAGGACACCTTCCTTGCCCTACTCCACTCCCCGAGCACCTAACTCGAGAGTTTTCTTCACTATGTCAACAAGCTCCCTTATGGTGGAGAAAACCTTACACACCAATTATCACACCACAACTTCGTCACACCTTTTTCAAAACTTCTACACAACTTCTTCACACCTAGTCACTACTTAATCACACCACTACTTCTTCACACCTAGTCACTACTTAATCACACCACTACTTCTTCACACCTACACTAATTCCACACCACTATCTCTTCACAACTTCTCTACCTACACACCTTACTAGCCTAATTCCTTAAGCTTACACTTATCTAACTAATATTCACAACTTATACACAAATGGATGAATAATATACGAATGATGATACACAAACAACTTAGATGTTGAGGTCACACTTAAGTTGTAATACTTCTTGTCTTGATGGATAGAAGAATTCTTCTCTTGCACTTGAATGGATGAAGCTTGAATCACTTGGAAACAAAAGCTTATGATTATATGATCAAAGGAGTATGAAAGAATAGAGAGGAGATTTAGATCAGAAAGTTTGGAGTGCAAAAGGTGAGAAAAATCTGTGAAATGAACCAGTATTTATAGGGAGAAAAAATATTGTTCTGGAGCATGGTCGGTCCCCTTAAAATTAAGGGGGCCGCCTAGTGAATTAAGGGGGCCGCCCCCTCCAGAATGTTGGACATCTTTGTCCTTTTGTGGGGAAGGTTTTTCTAGACCAGTTTTGCCAATTTTGGTTGAAAATTTGAATTCAAATATTTATAATGATTTAAACATATTCTTTTTATTACAAAAATATTTTATAAAAGATATAAAATGTTTTGTGACATTTTATAAAAATCTAGTGATTAAGAAAATGTTCCTTTAATTATATAGTGCATTAAACACTTTGTTTATTCATACCTTAAGTGATTAAGTTGTTGAAATGAATATTTACAACTAAATACTTGTTTATGTCATAACCTCTAGTTTAATGAGTTTATATTTTGTGATTATCAAAATATAGAGATATTGAAAAATATTAATAATGTTTTTAGACATTACTTTGATCAACAATCTCTCCCTTTTTGATGATTACAAAACATAAACTCATCCAGTCTAAAAATTAATTTTTAGACAAGTATTTAGTGAGTTTATATTCACTTCTCCCCCTTTTTGTAGAATCAAAAAGGTTATGCCGACTAGCTTCATAAATGAAGTTAGACAGGATAAAAGCTCCCCCTTGATGTTTGCTCCCCCTCGTTCGAGGGCACCAAAGAATCGACATATGGAATTCTCGCAAGAAAAATATTAGAAGCACAAGCATATATAGCAAAATAAAGAAAACAACAAGCATAGCAAACAAATATTAAGGTCACATAGCAGTATAATCATTAATTCAAAGTAATGAGTAAAAGATCCTAATTTGCCAAAGAGAGCCATCGGACTTGCTTGCAACAAAAGGTTGGTTGATTCTTATATGAAAGTGAAAATCATAAGCATATAGTGTGCTTAGATGGTTGATGATGAAGTGTTTGGAATGAAACTAGTTGAGTTAGGATAAGATTTTTAGATTAATGGAGGTATATATTTGGGTGCATGGATGTTGAAGAGTTTGGTGGTGGAGAGGTTGGAGGTGATGAGTTAGGAGCGGAAAATGTTGATTGAGGTTTTGAATGTTGTTCAAGTGAGGGTGTTGAATGAGATCTAGTGAGAAGACACTCAATCCAAGTGAATTGTTCAGTCCATGCAATGGATTGTTTTTGGAGAAAGATGCAACAAGGACAATTGTGGATATATTTTTCAACTCGATTTGAGTTGTGGGGTGATGAAGGAGGTTGATCCAAGTTTCTTTGTGCAAGGTATAGGGCAAGAAGAGAACTAAGCTCATGGGCTTCCTTGAGTTCTTCAATGAAATTCAAGTGTTCGGAGAAAGGTGATGATGGTGGAGTGTGGTTGTTATTTGGGATGGAAGTGGTGGTAATTCTTTTGGTGGTGGAGATATTTTTGATTTTGAGTAATAATTAATGGATGAAGATGAAGGTATGAAAGAAAAGGGTGTTTTGGATGGTGCATTGGTAGATTAAACAAGATGTGAGGTATTGGGAATGAGATTTGAATTGTTGTTTTGATATTGAGCATGCTCTTCAAATGAATCATATGGGTGAGATGAAGGTGTATTTTTTTGGAGCAAAGATGGATTGTTGGTTATTATGATGAGGTTTGTGAAAGGATTCATTGGAATTAGCTTGTGGATTTGGAGTATAGTTGGGAACAAGTGTGGGTGGAGGAATTGGGTGAGGACAAGTGAGGTAAGCACTTTGAGTATGGAGAGGAAGGTGGGTGATGCAAATTGCGTTGTGCAAGGTGCATAGTATTGAGATCACGAAGATCATGGAGTTGGTCAAGTTCTTCACGAAACTTCAAGGTTTCCAAGGAAGATGATGATGGAGGAATTTTGTTTTTGTTGACATGTAATTTTGGTGGGAAAGAAAGTGAGGTGTTAGGGATTTAATGTTGATTGTTGTTTGGAGGTTGAGATTTGTCAACATAATGATTGTTTGGAGGAAATGGATGAAATGTAGGTATGTAGTATAGGTGGATGCTTGACCATTATGAGGATTGAGGAAGGGTTCATTAGAGTAAGCTTGAGGGTTGTGTGTATAGTTGGAGAC
Organism: Artemisia annua; assembly: GCA_014162995.1. NCBI lineage: Eukaryota > Viridiplantae > Streptophyta > Magnoliopsida > Asterales > Asteraceae > Artemisia > Artemisia annua. The sequence goes on along the minus strand of LBNU01014018.1, from coordinate 22,154 downwards.
ATAAGTGGAATTTGGTGTTGGATGTTTGACAACATCAATTGGTTCGATGGGCTTTTTATGGATGTTAGGCTTTCTTCTCCAAACGGGTTTCTTGGTCATCTTAGCTAATCTTGAGGTTTTTGGTTTTGGTTTGATGGGAGAGGACATGATGAGTGGAGATTGTGAGGAATGGGAGTGTTTATAGTGTAGGATTTATGGGATTAAGGAATGAATGAAATTTGTTGGATGGATTGGAATAGGATATGTTTGTGAATTTTGTGAAGTGTAGAATGAAATGGGCTAAAAACTAGAAAAGGAAACAGCACTTTCGACCATCAGAGGGCCGGTCCCCGTAAATTAGGGGAAGGTCCCTTAAATATTAAGGGGGCCGCCTTATGAATTAAGGGGGCCGCCCATCTGGTGGTTCTCAGATTACCAGAAATGGGTTTTTGGCAGAAAATGGTAGAAAGGGTTGTGTTTAGTTTCAAGCAAGTCCAACTCTTTGAGGCAATTATGCATGTAATAGATATTTATGCAAAACATGTCGATTAAAGAGATTAAGCAATCAAGTAATATCATCTAGCATGCAAATATACTCATCAAGCAAGTAATATATATGGACAAGGAACCAATAAACTACACCAAGTATATTCTTAATTATATGTAGGTGGTAGGATAAATGAACTATTTGATGGATCCTAATGTGTCTATGTGCAATAAATGGGAACTTAAGATAGCATGGACTTCAAGACTTGTTACAAACAATATCTAAATAGACAAACCATGGTCCTCTTGATTTGTTTTGATTTTCTTATAAGTGTCATGTACATAGGTATAGATGACAAATATGAGATCGTCATGCATGATTTAAAGAAACGTTTTTAGCATTATTCAACAATGCAAGAAAATTAGTTTTCATGTGTTTCCTAGAAAATTAGTTTTCATATGTTTGGAAATAGGTTTGTACGTAGATTTGAATAAAATAGATTGGGTTTTACTTCAAAGTGTGTTAATGAAAGGTAAAGAAAATTTTCCCAATCTTTGGTTTTAATCAAAACAAAATTGTGGATATTGATAGTGAAAACATGTTATTGAAAAGTGGGATAGTCATTTGAAAAACTATTTTCCAAAATGTGAGGTTTTTGCATATTTTTAGAGATATTAGATTTTTGACAACAAATATCATTAATCATAGATTTTAAAAGATGTTTAAAAGATCTCATGCTCAAGAGTATTGGTTAAGCCTATTGTCACATACCATCCTTTTCTACATAACCTATGATCATAAGTGAGTGATGACGTAATTCTACATGTTTGATGTGAGAGTGTTGAATGGGGTATATCCTAACATCTATAGCTCCTTTGTTGTTGCACACTTATCTAACTTAATGCCATAGTCTATGAGAGCTTGTTTCATCCATAGTTTTCTTATGCGAGGGATCTAATCCTACTTCTATATTAACGATTAATCCACTTAACTCATTTCACTTCATCACCATGAGTTTGCTAATAGTAGATATAGAAGATTTCCATTTTCTATTTTGTTCGATAATGAACAATTTCATTTTATTCCTAGGAAAGTCAACTAATGATGTTTCTAGGTTATAAGTATATAAGATATTATGTACGTATATATGTATAAGATTTACAAATAATATATATGTATAGCTAAGCATAAATCTAACTAATCATTTACCTAAGCATGCAAATTATAGCAATGAATATAAAAGAGAAGCATACCTTTTAGTCTTCAATGGATTTTCTTCAAGCACTTCAAGTTACCATGTTGACTTATAGAAGTCATTTGTAGATGAGATTCCAACATTTTTGATGAATGATAACTTAGCCATTTGGTCCCCATTGTCTCATTGGTCCAAAATAGTTTGGTCCAAACATGTTTAACATTTGGCTAGGATGCATGTATGGTGGTAATACTCCCCAAGGATTGTAACTCGGTTGATAATTCCACATTTGATGACTAGTGTTATTGTAGTTTTGTCTATTTTGATTTCTTCTAGGTTGAGGTGTTTTAGATTGAGGATGAGAGTTATTTGGTTTTCTTGGTGGTGGAGTTTTAGATCTTACTTTAGGTTTAAAGGATCCTACTTTGGTTTTTAAGGATGGTTTTTAAAAAGTTTTTACTTCTTCATCACACTACAAGAAAAATTGGTATTTGGGAGGGTGGAAAACTGTACCAAATACTCAAAAAGCCGTGCCAAATGCTATTTGGCACGAGCTTGGCACGGTTTTGGCATCGTCCTAAATATGAGGGTGCCAAAAACAATTGGGTCGGCTTAAAAGTGTGCCAAAAAGCATTTGGCACGGGCTTTGGAACGGTTTTGCTTTTGTGTGCCATATGTTCGGTTTTTGGCACGGTTGATTATTTACCGTTCTAAATGCGCATTTGGCACACTTTCATCTCCCGTGCCAAATTATTATTTGGTACGGTCTCTCATCTCATGCCAAATGCTTATTTGGTACTGTTTCACCTCCTGTGCCGAAAGCATATTTGGCACAAATTTTCCTCCCGTGCCAAAGTTATTTGGGACAGTTTCATCTTTCGTCCCAAACACATTTGACACGGTTCTAGTATTTAGTCTAAGCATGTATTTCCACTCCTCTCGTCCGATCCAAATATATTTGGTACATCATCGTTCTAACCAACTGTGTCAGATATGCGTAAATTTAATTCAAAGAGGAAGCCAAACATTAAATTTACTCAAAACTTTTATTAATCAATAAGCTCTAGATAATAGTTACTTGAATTCCATACATAACTTGAACACGATAAGCTAAGGACAATAGCTTGAACCTGATAAAGCTAGATAGAGTAGCTAGTCCAACATATATAGATACATCAATGTAATCTAGCGTGTTCACTGTTATAAAGCATGACTCTTTTGAAGTAAAAGATACACCAAAGTTGACGATATCTCCATCTTCTGGTTGGTTAACTTTACTATTAGATCATTAGCTTTTGGAAAATAAACAGATCACCAAAATAAACAGCTCGCTTGTATCTCTTCTCATATTTCTTTGAGCTCGATTCAACCTGGAGAACATGCGCATAAACCCATTTTATAATCTCATTTTACTAAACAAATAGTTTGTAAAAAGTGCTTACATATTTTGTGATTCGGATAGTATAGTTGCATCTCTATTTTGAGGGACTTCATGTGATCTAGCATGTCATAGACAACTTGATTAGTTACACCTCATATGGAGGCTTTTTCCTCTCCTTTGTTGAGTTTGCAAAGTAATAATGGAAATGGCAATCCATACACCAGCTGACCTCACATAGTAACATGGTTTTCTGTCACAACAGAAAGTTGGATACATTAGTTTTTTTAGGCTACCCACAGTGGGTCGGAATCCAAATCGAGCGAGGCAACAACAACCGATTTCGAATTCAGTCGAGGCGAGTGTGGTGGAATCGGTTGCCGGCCAAAATAAATGATATTCGGTTGAGCCAGTGACCGATATTCAAGACACAAAAGTTTACAAATTTACAAAATAAACGAGTGTGGGGAGAGATGTGAAAATGGGTTGAAGAGAGAGAAAGCTGAGGTGGCAGCCGGAATGATGATGCAATATGGGTCACGAGTGTGCCTAGCCTTAGTAACAATGGCACTTAGTTGTTTATAATAATGGGTTGAAGTTGACTTATATAAATCCTTTTGGAGCTAACTTCACTTGGTACAAGGCTAGTACATCAAAAATTGACATGATATCAAGAATGGTAGGTGTAAAAGGTACCTAATTTAAGATCGTGAGTGACATTAGACAAATCCAAGACTCACATCAATATGCAATGACAGTGTTAATCCCATGCTTGAACTTTGTTTAGAGCACTCGCTAAACTGCCACAACACGATAAAAAATGCCATTAAGATTAATAAAATGATCGAAGACAAGTATCACAAAGACTAGGATTATAAAAATCGACCAAAAATTGGTTTACTAATTGCTTATTAATAGTAAAGCACCACCAACAAATAAAGTGTTGTAAGCAAGTATTTGAAGGTAGCACATTCCTTCGATATAACTTCCAAAGGGTATTTCACGTCTTACCATCCTTACCTGTGTGAAGTTCGCCCAATGTATTACTAAATTGTGGTAGTTGAGGCTGTCTTGTTCAGAAATGTTTGTAAATAACCTACAGGGGAAGGTGATTATTGAAAATGGTCATATATGTTATTGTATTTAGAATTTACAATCAAAGTATGAGACACTCTTAGCCCACTATTATGTATCAAACAAAGCGATAATAACAAGAACAGTAACAAAGGCAAATGAAAATTACCAATGCCCACAAGGAGTATAGTTGTTTTAAAACACCCTTTAACATGCCAGTTAGTTTTTTCGTTCTCCTACAACTATAAAAAGGGCATTTGACAATCTTTCATTAGATCAAAGCACTAGTTACGGTACACTATAAAACATCACATTTAATGTTTTAGATCACAGAGCGTCAGAGTCCAATAATCACAGAGTTATACACCCAAATTATTAACATAATTTATAAAGTTTAGGCATATTCTGAACTAAAGATATACTTAACAATAACCCAAAAAAAAAGGACTCATGTTTACTATACAAAGGTAAAAAGTAAGCAACAAACCCAGTGGCGGAACTTGACCACTTTTCTTGAGGGGCCGAGATCAAAGCTTAGAAACTAGTACTCTTCATATATAACAAAACCACCCATATCACGTATTCAAAGAAAAAAAACTGGATATGTAATGTCAATGATGCAAATAATAGCTGCATATAAGACCTCATACAAGTAAAATTGCACCGCAAAAGATACCAACTCAAATTGCCAAAGTACCTAAGACAGAAAAACTGTTGAATAAGGAATACAAATAACGTGAACTGCTATCCGAAAATTGAGTAGGACACAATCAAATAACTAGAAATTTAGAAGCACATTTGGCCAACGAAATTACAAAGGCATATTACAAGATTAACAAGGCAAACTTGACTGTTTGGATGCGCTATAATAATCCAAAACCTCAAAATCTTAATAACTAATTTAATTAATAAATCATGGGTATATACGATTAAAAAACATGAAACACTTAATCATCCATATGCAAGTAATAGGAAGATAGGATTGTGGTTACCCAAAAAAAATAGAACATAATAATATACTATTGTGAATATATAAGCAGATGAGAGATTCCGTTTGGAACCATTGTACCAAGCTTGAGATTGACTTTTGTTTGCCTAATTGATGAGATCTAACAGTTCTGGGGTAGGAACTCAACGAGATCCCACATATTTATTCCAATTTAGGGCACAAAGACCTTTGTGAAACCTAATTGGAAATAATAAAATGTGTGACAATAGAATGGATAATGTTGCTTTAGAGTGCTTTTGAGGAGCCCCGATAAAATATCAACAAAATGCCCGCTCAAGTTTTTTGCCAATATTTTACCATGAACCCGCTCAAAAGTTTTGGGAAATTTTGAAATTTTCATTTGCAATATCATTAAAATTTTAAGTGACTATGTAATTTTCATTTGCAATATCATTAAAATTAAACATATATGAGTATTATAATTGAAGTTTATATTGTATGTAATTTTCTTTTTAATTTATAATTGTAATAGGGTCTCTTTATTGTTATTGCTCAGGACCACCAAAAATCATGAGACGGCCCTGTTTACATACAGTATAAACTATCATGATTACAAGTATGTAACAAGTTAACATATTTTTGTTTTTCGACAAAAATTTATAAAAAGTTAGTATATAGTTTTAATTAAGTGTCCACTTTGCATTTCAACCAACGAGAAAGGGTTTTACTGAGAAGAAATGATATAGTTCTTAATTGGTGGAGAGTGTAGTTTGTAGGATTTTCTAAAAACTTTATGCATGCTCGAAGTGGACATTTATTGTGGACAGAGGGAGTACATAATATACGATAAATTATATAAATCTTACAAGTTCGAAATTTTGATAATAACTCGAGTTAAGCTATTATAAGCTCGAGCTCAACTCGTTAAACATTCTTTGAACTCGTTTTCCGGATCAAGCCTATGTTCGAGGCTTGATAAATCTCAGCATGAACAACGAGTTCGAGTCGAGTTAGAGCACGGGTTACTCAACAAAAGTTCGCGTACGTTATTGAATTGTGTATTTTTTTTTAAAAATTTATACCCTTTGGTATACATAAATTTCGTACTTTACAGGCAATTCGAGTCGAGTCGCATTTAAAGTACCGAGTCGAAATAAATTAGTTTGTACAATCATGTTATTCTAATGTTGATACGTTGACTTAGTAGAGCCGAGCTCGAGTGCCTCGATTACTTAACTAAGCTTGAGTGCATAATTAATACAAAGTTGAGTTCATTTCAAGTTTTAGACCAAGTCAATCAGTTATGAGCTTTATAATTTTTTTTTTGGTAATCATGGGTTTCCGACTCGACATTGCGAGCCGACTAATCTAACGGCGACTAATTCTTTTTGAATAGTCCGAAGTCGGAGCGGGTGAACCTTCGTGGCCACAAAGGGGATTAATTTTCTCCCCGTTGGATTCGAATCCTTGACCTCCTCTTTGGAAGGCTGGTATCCATATTTTCTATAAGCTATAAAAACCGTTCCAAATACATAAGTATTTGGCACAAGCATTAGATAATGTTCCAAATACATATACATATTTAGCACCGTTTGTACCAACCGTTCCAGATACATAGGTAGTTGGCACCAACATTGGATAGTGTTCCAAATACGTATACACATTTGGCACCGGTGGTACTAACCGTCCCAAATACATAAGTATTTGGCACCGGTTACTCATACCGTTCCAAATACATATGTATTTCGCACCATTATTAGAAAGTGTTCCAAATGCATGCGTATTTGGAACAACTTTCTAATAGTCGTCCCAAATACCTAATTTTTTGGCACGGTTGTCAAACAAGTGCCAAATACGCGTATTTGGCACGATTCTTTGACCGTTCCAAAATGGTTCGTCCCAAAAACCCCCTTTTCTTGTATTTGGGATTTGATTCTAAGGTTTTAGTTTACTAGGTTCGCTTTCAAAACTAACATTTTTTGTTTCACTAGTTGAAGCTTCGATTGAGTTAAATCCTAAACCGGTTTTATCTCCGGATACTCTTTGTTAGCATTGTATTTTTATATTATGAAGTGTCGGTCATTATGTTCTAGAATCATGTAATAGGTTGCGATAGAAAACGTTTTATGAAGTTATATGTTCATCTATCAATTACTTGTAAGTCTAAGGGCCAAACATGTAACATCAAAAGCCCTAGACTTGTATGCACTATATATACATTGTAAACCTTCACTTGGAAGGTTGGTTGATCATTTGGTAATAATATTGTTCTTATTTCACACACATGATCCTCCCATCTCTCTCTCTCTCTTCATCTCACTTTCTCTCTCTAAGATTTGATGAATAAGGTCGTGATTTAGGTTGTATACGGGCTCCTACAAGTGGTATCAATCGCCAAGGGATAGATTTAGGTTGTTTTAAATTAGTTTTGGTGTGTTTTGTACTCGTTTGTTTAGGTTTTTTATTCGTTAGGTACCTTGGTTCGTTGGGTTTCATTGTAACGTGAAGGTTTAGGTACTTTGATTCATCTTTACTCGTTTGGTGCTCGTTATTTTGATCAAACACGTTCTTTACTTCGTTATTGGGTTTTACAAAAGTTGATATTTAGGGATATGCGAGTATGGGAATATGTTTCTGATCTTAGCGAGTATGAAAGTTAGGGTTTAGCGAGTATGGGAATTTTTCGTGGATTCTAGGGAGTATTGCTTCGTAGTTAGCGAGTATCGTTTTTATTTAGCGAGTATCGTTCATTTTCTGGCGAGTATGCCTTTATTCCTTATCCACTGCGAGTAAGGAATTTCACTTAGCGAGTATCAAAGTCCAAACTCTGCGAGTATCAAACTTTTTTAGCGAGTATCACACTTTTGCGAGTATCAAAGTATTAGCGAGTATCAAAGAACTTTTGCGAGTATGAAAGGTTAGCGAGTATGAAAGGTTTTGCGTGTATGCAAGGTGTGTACTTTGCGAGTATGGGTTATTGACACTTGCGAGTAAGGTGTATCTATTTTGCGAATAAGAGAACCTTGATAGCGAGTAACAATCATAATATCTTAGTGAGTTTGCAAAAAAAAAAAAAAAAAAAAAAAAAAAAAAATGAGTAAATTTATTTTTTACAGGTGATTAACGTTCCAATTTTACCGAGATTTAAAATTTTGGTAATACGTTGAAAATTTTGACCCCCAAAAATTCAACATTTTTTAGGGCCCAAAATTCCAAATTTTTTCGGTAAAATTTTTGCGTCAAAATTTTAAACTCAAATGTTTGTTCGTGCAACCTTAGAATTACATCCATAGTGTTTTTCCAAATTTTGGTAAGAAAATTTTCAAATAATTTTGGAGGGAATTTAAAACTCACGTAAGAACAACCGTATAACGCCTTTAAAGTTCAATCAAACCTTAATCTACAAACAACAACCTAAGTTCATCTAGAAGATCCAACAACAATGTTCACGACATTTTACTTTGAATAAAATCATAATGGTTCCAAACCAAGATATTCATGCCTTGCCGTGCGAAAACCGTCCTCCTATGCTTGAAAGGGTGGCCCTTATCTTCCCATGGACAAGCCGTATGCTTCCCGCTACATCAAAAACCAAAGTGATGGTAAATTCATGATCAAATCCATTGAAAACGGTCAATTCCACCAAAAAGAAATCTTGATCCCGGGTAATCCAGATGGAAAACACCTCCTACTCAACCATTCTATCGTCTCCAAAAGAAGAAGATTGACAACAGTGAAGACTGGAAGCAGATTAAGACAGATGATAATGGAATGCATCTCATTTCACTCGTACCTCGTGAGATCTTTGCTGGCAGTCGACATTGTCAAAACAGCTTAATGCTATGTGCGGAACGAGTTAGAGAAAACTTTGTCATGGAAACGAATCGGACAAACAAGATGTTGAGAACAAGCTTCTAACAGAAGGGAGAACTCACGTCTACAGCAGGTGAACAGATTGAATCATAATTACACCCAGGTTCTGTATTGATGAATGAGCTGAATCAGGAAACAAATTGGAACCACGACAAATTTGTGAAAAACATTAAGTTCAATCAACAATCTACCAGAAGAATGGCGTCGCTTTGTCACA